>MKEJ01017248.1:0-17671 GCA_001753735.1 Embelia ribes
AATAAATTTATTTATTTATTTCTTCTGTTAGAAGCGGATGGATATATATTTTATTTTTTTTATAAATCATTTTAGCGATTGTTTAGAGATCAAATTTTTGTTACTATTTATGACGTGTGATTTGACCATATACTGATTGACCAATACAACAACCGAAATTCGGTTGCTATTTTGAGACTGATGCTAATTTCGATCACTAAAATTTAGCGATGCGTTGTATGTGAACGAAAATATATTGGTTGCTTATTGGTCTCTAAATTAATTTTGCAACTGAATAAAGACTATATTTTTTTGTTTTGGATTTTTGGATTTTTTGTAGCGTATTGAGTCAAACACAATGGAGAAAGTAGCAACCTACAAAAATAAAAAACAGATACACCAATGAATTTATGGGAATTCAGTAAAAGATTAAAATTCTAAAATCATATATTTAACAATGTCACATGCAAAAGTAGTGAACTAACTAATATTACAAAATTTTATCAACTCTCTTCTTAAAAATACGAATGTTTCAAAATTAATTCGAGTTTCATCTTTATGAAAATGAAGCCAAATTGTAAAATTAATTCAAATATGGTCAGTTCAAACTTTTAGCCAGAATTCCTGCAAGATAGTTTAGAAGTTTTAAATAAGAACAAACTTGAAACTTTTCTTAAATATAAACTCAAACACAATGGAGAAAAGTAGTAAACAATGAATTTATAGGAATTCAACAAAAGATTAAAATTCTAAAATCTTATACATTTAATAATGACACATACAAAAGAGGTGGTAAAAAATATTTTAGGAAAATATTTCCATGCAGCATGCATGCAAAGACACAAAAAGTATACTTCTAAATTAAATTATATATAATAATAAATCAATTAAAACAATGAAGAGGAGTAATACCTATAGATTCTTCACCATCTCATACAAATTGTTAATTTGAATACATGAAAAGAGAGAGAATGCATTTCAAAATAGGAGAAAAAAATGCTAATAAGGAGCACAACACTGAGCGGACACATTTGTGTTTTGAGAATGAAATGGAATAGAAATTATAATGAGAAAAGTTACAAATCATTTTCGATTAGGCTATGGAGTGTGAACAACCAACATTAAATAAGTTAATTAATTAATTTAATATTTCAAATATAGAATATTGATATGAATCACACGTGCGCACCCAACTAGAGCTTTTACGTCATACAAGGATGCATCTAACATATTATGCACAAACAAACAACTAAACCCAAGTTCCGAGCCCAACCTGACTAGGTCGCATCGTGTCGTGTCGTGCCGTGCCTGCTGGCCAAATGACCCATGCACGCATATGTGTGGTGCTTCCTATTCTATGTGCATATAATATAGTAGATTACATCTCTTACATGCAATTGATATTGTGTATATACAATCCATTGACTCTTTAATTTGTTGATGTCACTGAATTCCCACATTCCCTTTTGAACACCTCAATTTAAAGTTGATTTCCATTCACACCGTTTATGGTTTTGATGGTGTAAATATACCATCTTGAAATTCATACAACGAACTTTAAAAACAACAAAAAAAAATGCCAAAAATATTGTGTGGATCCTACATAAAAAAAATTCAAAATTAATTGATTTTATGAGTTTCAAACTCATAAATATACTTGAAAACCATAAATGTTCCAACAAGTAGTAACCATCGGATTTTGGTTGTTGGAAAATATGGGTAGGGGTCTCTTTGCACCTAACCCCGGAAATTTGGAAAATACCTTTACTTAAAAATATTGTGTTTCTTGGACATGTGTAAAATGACTTTTTAGTTAAAAATACATTACACGGTATATGTATTTTATGTTGTATTCTTTTAAGTATAAATTATTTTTTCAAAGCTTACAATGAGAAAACAACTAAAACATATGAGTTATACGTATAGATATTATAAAAGTTCTATTATTTTGTCATTAAATTTCTCATCTATCCGGATTATGGAAATTCTTTTCTATTATAACTTGTTCTTTAGTGACGAAACTAGTATTTATATGTCAACAAATAATAGTCAACTTTTTAGATATTTAAAAGTAATTATTTAATTCTCACTTTTGACATAGTAAAATTAATATATTACTCTATATATCTCTCATATAAGTACTAAAGATAAATAAGACAATTACTTTCTAGGAGTAACTTTGGTAATTTATATTAAAATGATATGATTTAAATTATTTATTGATATTTGTAAAATTGTATGCCAAATCAAATTGAATTATTATTTGTGAACCAGGATTCAACTTTTGGTAACTTGTGTGGTGCTTTCAACTCTATGAGCATGTAATATAGTAGATTACATCTCTTACATGCAATTAATATTGTGTATATACAATCCATTGACCCTTTAATTTGTTGATGTCACTGAATTCCCACATTCCCTTTTGAACACCTCAATTTAAAGTTGATTTCCATTCACACCGTTTATGGTTTTGATGGTGTAAATATACCATCTTGAAATTCATACAACGAACTTTAAAAACAACAAAAAAAAATGCCAAAAATATTGTGTGGATCCTACATAAAAAAAATTCAAAATTAATTGATTTTATGAGTTTCAAACTCATAAATATACTTGAAAACCATAAATGTTCCAACAAGTAGTAACCATCGGATTTTGGTTGTTGGAAAATATGGGTAGGGGTCTCTTTGCACCTAACCCCGGAAATTTGGAAAATACCTTTACTTAAAAAATATTGTGTTTCTCGGACATGTGTAAAATGACTTTTTAGTTTAAAATACATTACACAGTATGTATTTTATGTTATATTCTTTTAAGTATAAATTATTTTTTCAAAGCTTACAATGAGAAAACAACTAAAACATATGAGTTATACGTATAGATATTATAAAAGTTCTATTATTTTGTCATTAAATTTCTCATCTATCCGGATTATGGAAATTCTTTTCTATTATAACTTGTTCTTTAGTGACGAAACTAGTATTTATACATATACAAATAATAGTCAACTTTTTGGATATTTAAAAGTAATTATTTATTTAATTCTCACTTTTGACATAGTAAAATTAATATATTATTATATATATCTCTCATAAGTACTAAAGATAAATAAGACAATTACTTTCTAGGAGTTAATTTGGTAATTTATATTAAAATAATAGAATTTAGATTATTTATTGATATTTTTTAAAATTGTATTTCAAATCAAACTGAATTATTATGTGTGAACCAGGGTTCAACTTTTGGTAACTTGTTCTTCCTGGACCTAACCCAGAAATCCGGGAATTTTTTTATTTTTTAGGCAAATGATAGTTGTCCTTATTCAGCCAAAATGATAGTAATTTATTTGTACCCTTTCATTGCAAACCAAATTTGGAGTTTCATTTCTACTCAATGAACTTGTTACAATTAGTATCAAAACCCACCACAAAAGCAATATTGAAAACTAAATTAAAATTATTAATATTTCATTGAAAGCTACATTGCAATTAAGTTCAATCATTGCGTAAACATCACATAAGGTGTTCATGAAGCAGCCGAAATGGACTGGATTAAAATCATCACTAATTTCTTTTGCCTTGATATTGTTGTGCATAATATTATTTCGTTGCGAGTTTTAAGTTAGAAAAAAAAATAAAAAATCTTCGGACCGTAACAAAAAATAGAATGCATCCAGCTTGAAATGATTGTCTTTAATAGATCAAAAGAATTTTAAAAAAGTTCAACTTAAAAGATAACCAATCAAAATTAATTTTTTTAAAAAAACATAAAACAAAAAACTTATCTTCAAAACTACGACAAAACCAACATTTTGTTGTTTTCTCCAATTACCCTCCATAGTTATTGACTGGCAGCCGTTGCTACCAAAATACTACCTCCATAGTTATAGACTGGCAGGTGTTGGCACCAAAATACTATATAATTCAATTCTTCATTTTGTAGTTGAGATAATGAACGGTTTTATGCTAAATTCTGAACCAATTCATTTATGATTGGTTACAAATTTTTTGAAACCAGAACTAGTTTGTTCAAATTGGTTCGATTCTGGGTTGTTCCTTCACGGATCGATCCGGATTTGGTCTGATTCTGGGTTCTACCGGATTGATTTTGGATCAATTCGGATTAGTTCCAGGACACGGATTCTTTGATATTAAAACAAATGTCAAACTTAAATTTATTTTAATTTTCTTATTAATGACTAGAATTTAATATAAAATTAATTGTTCATAAAAAATCACGAGCGTATCTACTTCTACAATTAATAAATTCATAAACAAATTTGACATTTGGAGCATTGGAAACATTTTGATTAAATCAAAGTTTATGTGGGCCTCAAACGGCTGGACAGATGGCCCCCATCAAAATCCAATTACCCATCTCCAATTTTTGTACTAGCCACAAGAATATATTAGAAAATAAATAAAGTAATTTACAAAACATTAAATAAGAAATATAAGAATTACATTATCCACGGGACTAATACCGGTGTGTGCTTTTATTTATATAAAAAAGAAATTATAAAGTGATATAAAATATAAAATAAAAGTTGAAATATGGACCAAATTGGTTCTATTCCCAAACTTATTTTCTCTCATCTTCTCTCTTTCTCCGCCTTCTTTCCGTGCATTCTTTCCGTGCAGATTTACCTTCTTCCCAATAGCTATTTATAACCAAAAGTTTGGAAGCGGTTCAGCGGTAGGATTATGCTTATATCGGCGCATAATATTTTTATTTAATTATTGTATTTCATACTTGCATTAACTATAGTACTTATCAAATCAATAATAAGTTCTTTTTATGTATTTTTTAGAATTGATATTGGCTTAAAAAGATCAGATTTACGTTTTATCTCATTGATAAAATATTATTGTTTCCATATTGATTAAGATTCTCGATTATTATATATAAAATTCTAAGTCCACACAAAACATGGAAGTCAACTATTGTCTAATTTTAGAATTGCCACTTCGGGAATTAGAATTTAATAGTGTGGCAAAATCCACATGGCTAGGTGTTCTGCATCAACCGTGACGGAATAAATTCAAAATCAAAATTGACATTCTAAAAAAATATAGAAGCAAATTACATATTTTGTGAGTGAGAGAGATATAGAGAAATGGAAAAGAGGATAGAAGAAATGCTCATGTTTATGTTTTTTGATTTTAGAAGGTTTGGTAAGCGGAAATGCAGTAATAGTTGGCTTTAATGGGATAAATTAGGCATACACCCCTCAAGTTTGATTCGTACAAAAAAGCATTTTTTGAATATGTGGATTGGGTAATGAAGTGATTGTAAGTTTGTAACTTATAAATTAATCCTAGTTTCATTGTAAAACTAATAACTCACTATATGAAAATTTACATAGTGAACTAATTTTATTTCATTCCTTTTTGCTTACTCATGCACCAAATTTGCAATGTAAAAAACAGTCCGATGGGAAATGTTTAGTCGGCTGCCCATTTACACCTTTTTTTATGGTTCCGATGGAATTTTTAATCATACCATATTCTATGTATTGAATTACGTTCGCCATACGGGCCAATGCATGACATCCGTTATGATTTTTTGGCTTGGTAACGTAAAAGAGGGGATATATGGATGCTACCAAGGAAGCTCTAAGTGAAGAAATTGTCAAGAATCTCGACACCAATCAATTCTCTCGTCAACCCCGAGCCTCGTTCCATGTGGTGGGCTTCGGGTGCTCCACAGGACCCAACACATTTTAAGCAATGCAAGTTATAGTTGATTCTGTGAAGCTTAAATTCTCATCTCAAAAAATTAGCCCTGAATTTCAAGTGTCTTTTTCGGAACTTGTCTCAAATGACTTCAATGCCCTTTTCTCATCTCTACCACCCGAATGGCAATACTATGCCTCGGGGGTACCGGGGTCATTTCATGGCCACTTATTCCCAAAGGCATCCCTTCATTTTGTCTACTCCTCTTCATCACTTAACTGGCTCTCCAAAGTACCTGAGAACGCTCTTGATAAAGACTACAAGGAGATGATACACTATTCGAGCGACAAAAGGGAAGTTTCGAGAGCTTATTATTCGGATCAATTTCGAAAAGATTTGAATTCATTTTTGAATGCAAGGGCAATAGAGCTAGTGGATGGTGGGCTTATGTGCCTTGTTTTACCGGGTCGAAAATGAAATCTCCCTCTCCCAAACTATAGTAGGTTATTTGTTGCAACTTTGGGAACTTGCCTCAGAGACATGGCCAAAATGGTAATGACATTTAGCGTACAAGTATTACATCTTATTTTGCTTAAAATTTTTGTTCACGAGCAGACTTGGATGCAGAGTTAGCCGCTGATTACAAATAACGAAATTAAAATCCTTTTTAATGCAGACATCGATCATATAATTTTTTTTTTTTAATATTTGTGCATATGGTACGCCAGCTGCAAGTTAGAAAAGAAAAATGCTAGGGACACAAATTTATGTATAGTACATAATGGTGTAGCAATGTAATTTTGAGTGACAATTCTATAATTTCAAGGCATTTAATGAATTTTCTTTTTAAAGGCGCTGATGAATGATTACCAACGAGGTTATATGCAAACAGAAAATGTACAAGTACCATTACACTTCTTAAAATATACTCGAGTCTCCTCGATTACTCATATTCTATACAAACCAAAGAACGGTACTACAGCCAGAATCATGTATCTAATTTGTAGAATAAAATCATAATGATAGATCTTACCCAAGAAGCACCGGTACAGCAGGTTTGCATAAGAAGACAGATACGGACACGGAACACGGTAATTGTTGAAAATAGACGGATATGTCAAATATACGGTAATGCATTATAGTTAACTATTAATTTATCAGTAATAAATATGCTAAGTCACATAAAGTATCAACTTCTGAAAATACAGCAATTAGTTTCCATACAACTCTACTGAGTAAACAATTTTACACAATTGAATACATGATGACAAAATTCACAAGTAAACCTTCACCAAGAGCAAGTCACTGCTATATGGAATTTCCGACATGCATGTTCAAGTTCCACGGAAAAAATATATTTTAAAATACACAACTTCTAAGTTTAAAAAAAAAAACATTTTAAAATACACAACAAATGGGTTGTCTGACCCATTTTTCAAATTGTCAGCAGAATATGTTTTTTCAATACTCGTCGGATACATACAACACCCATTTTGTTGAGTCCGTGCTTCTTAGGACTTTACCTTCTGTTCATAAGTTGGTGATGTTTATGGCAATAAAACAGTTCACGATCTGAAAAACTAGTCATCCAACCGCAGCATAAAAAATCAGAAAAAAGTATTTCACACAAACCAAAACAACCTGTATAAGATCTTATTTTCGTCTTCTGCAAAGTATCAGCATACACATGTACAGTAGCCCATATATGAATTTGAATAGCTTGTACAATTTCTAATCATAGCAAACGATAAACATTATACATTGGTGGAAATTCAGCCGAGGCACTCGTCGGCTTACAAGCATGGCAACCTAGATATCTCCTCAATTCTAAGCATTCAACAGAATAATGGGAAACGGAAAATCACGCATGAGACGAAATAACTAGACCATAAATACTGAACAGACAAAAGAAGCATTACTAGTACTATTGCTTATAGTAGCCACCCTGTTGAGGAGGATAAGGCGATGGAATAGTATAAGGAGGACGAGGAAGATTTCCCTGTTGCTGAGGTGGCCCATTGTAATACGGCCTCCGCCAACCAGGGTATGCAGGCTGACCATACTCGTGGCTTGCTGCGGCTGGCTGCTGGGGATGCTGAGCGGGCGGCGGGTATGGAGCAGCACCAGTGGGAGCTGCATGGTAAGGTGGTGGGGGCGGCTGTTGTGCCATGTTTCCGTAAGGGGGAGGGTGGTGCTGAGGTGGCGCACTGTAGCCTGGCCTACTTGGCTGCTCAGAATGCTGCTGATAGTAAGGCATCTGAGGATGAGCTGCATTTGGGTCTGGTTGTGGCTGGGGAGAGGCTCTCTGAGATTGATGAGGTGGTTGTCCAACTGGTGGGTAGTTATATGCACTCGAGTTCTTATTATCCTGAAAACTGAAACCTGCCATTTGTCTCTGCACGTCATCAATCATCTCTCTGCACTGAATGTTTCTCGTCATCACAAAATCACTGCACTGCTGCTTTATGTTTGTGATTGCATCCTGTTTATATTAGCATAAAATAGAGGCAGATAAGCAAAGAAAATAGCAAAGGCGTGTCCCATAGTTCATAAGTTGCGACTATCATAGGGTTGGAAGAGAAAGAATCTGTACCTGAAGGGTAACATAAAATTTCAATCCCTCGTTGATATTCTCCTTGATCTCTCGATACTTTGCTATGGCAGCTTCAATCTGCTTAAAGGTCTTCTCACGAGATGCTGAGAGATAAAAAATAAATTAGTATTAAAAAAACATAAATGCATTATAATATCATATGTTAATACAGAGTCTGCGAGCGAAAATAGGAAACCAAACGAGCGCTGATACCAACAGAAAATTATATCAGGAACACAGTAGCAAAAAACTGAAAGTGAAACATTTACAAGCTTAAAGAATAGATATCATTCTTATACACAATAGTTTCTTTTTTCCCACTTCTCCAAAACCAGGTTGAGGCAGGACAAAATTGGTTACACAAATAACCGCACAGTGCAAACTAAATTTTATTGGAATTAAGTAAAAACAAGAAGCACTCTCCAAGCCCCTTTTATTTGCCAACAGTAATAATGCTTTCTTTGAAACCTGTGCAGGACCATAATTTCACCTCCACGTGGCCTACTAAACTGTCCTTTCAGGATTAATACATCAGGCAACAAACTTAAAGGTCGCACGAAGATGATGACGGAAGATCTAATGATTTACCAGCACCTACCTTTGTAATCTTCAAGGTTAAAGACAGAAGAAAATTCATCATTTTGAGCCTGCCAATAACAAAAGATAAGTTAGGAACAACTAAGTATCTTAAAATAAAAGCACTTATCTAAATATAACAGGGTAGAGGATTTAACATAAAAGGACAAACACTTCAAAGCATAATTTCTTGCTCAAATTTAATGGTAGAAATAGAAAGGATAGTAGAGCTTTAAAAGATGATTCTAGGTCTGCAATATGATCGTGTGAATAAGTTCACCATTATACTAGAGAACCAAAGGCGAACTAAAGGTCGAGGAAGAAAATAAAAACCCAAACCTGAATGTGTAGCAACAGTTGCTCTTGTGCCTCGAGATTTTGGGCTATTTCTTCGCAGATGTGATCATACTTTGCTATCTCCTTCCTGAAAAGATCTTCATAAGATCCAGTAGATGCCATCAATTTGGGCAATATATCATCCTGCAGAACCAAATAACAACACTACTTCAAAACAAAACAAAGATAATAACAGATATGCCAACAAGAATCATGCACAATGCCTGGTATCAATATGTCAAACAAAATCTCTACACTAATTAAAAGAGGCAGAGAAATAAAAATGAAATACATCGGCATTATAACATTTCCAAAGATCAGTTCCAGAAAGCAGCACAAGGAGAAAAAAAAAATCTTCAAACTCGTGCAAATAAAAATAAAATCAACTTTTTTAACCCAAGTGATCAATATAAATCTTCAAGTTCAAAGCGCGATATAACTACCTTATATAATGATGACAAAAAAAATAGGCCACAAATCCATTTTGAGAAGAAAGATGTAGAAAAAGAGTAAAAGTAGGCACCAGAGAAAAACAAACTTGGGATAGCAGAGGTGCTAAACATAAATACAAGCTTGAGAAAAGAGCTGAGGAGACATAGGAATGGTTTGCCGATACCGGTTGAAAGCATTGCAATAAGTAACAAGCATATGTATGTTCCCAAGCAAAAGATGCAATCAGTCCATATCGATCTGGCAAAAATTCTCTCTTTATTACAACAGAACTAAAAGAAAAATGTCAATTTTACTTGAAAAGAGGCCATGCAGACCAGTTTCCAAAGCAGCAACACATCTCAAATCCACAAAAGTAATAATTCACACTTATAAAATGAAATATGATAAATTTATGCACTGGTGCAGTATTCAAGTTACAAAAAAGATGTTAAAAATAATGGAACTAACCTTCCGTTTCATCTCTTTGAGCATATCTTCAAGCCCTGCTCGTTGAGCACCAAGTGTTTCCAATTGCCTCTGCAAAGACGCTCAAGAAGATTACAAAAAAATAATGAACACAGAATCAGTCACTAGGATGGCAAAATAACAGTTATGATAGAACAGAAGAACAAACAATTAACAAGCTTCCCCCACGATTGGCAGTTTGATGATGGGGAGACCAAGGAATTTAACATCCTATATTGCTAAGCCAATTTCTTTTCCAAAGATCAAATCAGCAATATCTTAACCTATCTTTTCAATATCCGCTGCTTTCGTCACTGAATATCATTTACTGTAATCTTTCCATTGTTGAATGTCAGAAATAAAAGAACAACTAGTATCATCTATCTTCCTCTCGTTATTTCTCAATGTAACAATTTGCAGATACTAACGAGGATATTAGCAAGAGAACATATCTTTGGCAAACCAAGTCCGAAAGAACAAAAATAGCAAAATTCCAGCATCTTTTTTTATGGAACCAAAAATAACACTAAGAGATCAAAGGTAGCAGTAGGCAAGTTTTAAAAAGAACACCACAAATTCACAAAGAATGGTGCACTTGACGCAATAAAAAATATTTACCAAGCTCTGCTTGAGGGTCCCCACTATAGCATCTTCATTGGCATCCAAAGACATTATAGGTCTTGCAAGTGTGGGAAGGGCAGCTTCTATCTGGAAGAGGAAAAGAAATACTAAAGTGCATTACTTCTCCACAGTAAAAGAAGACAAGCTAGTGGAATAGAAATGCTTATTATATATAGGGAGGGGAAAGGACGGGGAAGAAGGGGAGGAATTATGACTTATTTGCTACAACTGCAAATTAACGAAGCACAACTTTCAAGAAACAGGATAAGTTTAATTGTGTAGATTAACTAAGACACACGATTTTCACACACAAAACCTAATCATTGAAACTAAACAGGCATAGAAAGTCCATTTAGTGTGAGGAGATGTATCTAGTAATAATCAATAACAGGCTGTATGATCTCAATTGGAAAGAGAGAAAACAAAAATCAAAAGGTACTTATATTGAATTTCCATTTTCAAACATAAAACATTTGTTCATGTATCCCATTCTGAATGCTTGTATCATGACAAAACACAGTTCCAAAATAAATAGTCAAAAGATCTGCACATAAAAATTACAGGATGACATACCGGTTGCTTGTCAAGGATTGACATAAGTGCTAAATGTTCTCTTACTGAACGCTCAATCCTGGCATCACTCTCTGCAGCTTGTTTAAGATTGGCAGCAAATCTATTCAACCTATCTTGCAAGTTCTTTGTCAGCGTACTGGACTGAGGCCTAGTCCAACGTGTCCCAAATTGGCTCCTAAATTGTGAATCTTCGGTTGCTTCTTTCTGCAAGAGCTCCTCAGTCTGGACAAGCAATTCCTGATTGACCCTCCTCAAATCTCTAAGCTGTTGTAGCTCAGATTGCAGCCCAGCTGGCCCCCCACTTATCTGAACTGCCTCCACATCATCTTTAAGATCAGCAGGAAGGACAATATTCCCTTCCAATGAAAGAATAGAATCAGGCAAGTCCATTTCCTTAAGCCTCACCCTTGCAAGCTCACTTCCTTGTTGCAGTTTCTCTGCTTGTGTCCTGATGACATCATCAACCATTTCGGTGTATCTAGAGAGATTTTTTGCACTGCTGTCGGGAACAAGACTTGCAAACATTCTCTGCTTACTAGCGTCCAATACCTCATCCATTGGCTGGGGCTTAACCATTGAAAATGCTGGAAGAGGTGCCAGTGAACTGATAGGAGGAACCCTCATGAGGTAAACTCTATCATTCTCCTTCACAGCCCTCTCCAAGTTACGGTTTAAGGTTTCTTCCAATTTACTGATTGCATCCAAAAGTTGTTGGGCTGCACCTTTTGAGTGCTTTTTGCCTTCAGTTAAAGCATTAATCCCACTCTTCAAGCGAGCAATTTCCTCACCAATCTCTTCTTTCTCATGTAACTCCAAACTATACCTGTAACAAGCCTCAGCAAGGAACAAAGCTGCCTTTAAATGAACATGAGATATCCAATTCTTGTCAAAATGTTCTTTGAGAGGTGACAAACTAAGTGCTGCAAGAGCTTCCTCATAAAAGATCCCAACCTTCAATAAAGCAACATAGAAACACCATAGTAATGAGAAAACTTATGTCGAAGAAATATCAACATTTCCTCCATAAATGTGATTTTACACATCGACAGAACACTATAATGAAGCAGACCCTGAACAACACACATCAAAAACTGGAAGACCATATAATCTGAAAGGAATCAAAGGAAGTGTTTTGGATTTTGATTGTCATGTATCTGATGTACAAAAACAGAGCCCAAATAACAAAAGATAATCGTACATCTTAAACTAAGTCCTAATGTGCCATAAAGGATTTTAAACCCTCGGTCGCACACTTAAGAATAATTGTGTTACTTAAACGAGCTCCCTCATCAACCCAAAGAAATGAACATCTCATAGTAACAGGAACAAATTCATAGGAACGATATCACATCACTTCCTCCTTCCACAAGTTTTATTTCCTACCAGTAAAATACCTCCTCTTGTAACGTAAAACGAAAGGCTAATGGCATGACAACGCATAACGATAATATTTATTCTGTTCTTTTTTCCCTAGTTCCACTCAAAGGCAAATCACAACAAGGTTTCAGGTCACTAAAGGGACTCCAATATAATTAACAAAGGGCTTTTCAAATCGGGTACATTTTATCCAAAATCCATTTCATTAATACATAATCCCAGATAAAAGCAAGAATAAATTGAAATGAATTCTAAACACCCACTCAAATTTCCAACAATAAAATTGTTTTGTTTCCTTTTCCTCGCACGAATTGCAAAAAGTTATCATGCATCGACGTTCAGAACTTTTCATCCAAACTGCATATCTCATTGAAGTGATATCCAATGATTTCATAAATGATAAACCCAAATGAAATAGATAGACCCTTTTTTTCCCAGCAAAAACCTTAGCTTTTTATATATTGAATAAAAAAGGACCTCAGTCCTATGACTTACAAGAGTATCAAAAACAAGAACAAGGCTACACAGCATCACTATCCTCTCTACAGAAAAAATAAAAGAGACCACTCTAAAAATCAAAAACATATCAACAACTGAAATAGACTCCGATGGAAGCAAGAACTCATGAAATCAAGAATTCACAATTATCTAACCAAGAATGCACAAACAGCAAAGAAGCAATTTAACATGTCTGGATATCTTAACAACAAATTCCTTTTTATTGTGTTTGTGCGTTAGGNNCCCCCCCCCCCCCCCCCCCCCCCCCCCCCCCCCCCCCCCCCCCGCCGGGTAAGTGTTACAAGTGCACAATTGCAGCAAGCTACCCAAAAAATCAAGGAAACCAGATTTAACAACAAACAAGAAAATGAAATCACTTGGAAGAATCTTAAACCGAAGAAAATTCTTCTAAATTACTACCTGTTTTGGGATCTAAAGACAAGCCATAAACCCATGTAAACCACAAATAATAGTTATGAACTACCCAAATCAAAATATACCCGTCAAGAAAAAAGAACTAAATCCATACCTGCCGGGCAATCTTGGTACAGACCCCGGGGGTACTCCCCTTTGCAATGGTATTCTCGAACACGCACTCCTGGGCCTGTGCAAGCATTAGCCTCTCCAGCATCCCCGCGCACTCCGCCGACAGGTCCACCGTCCCCACACCCCCCGCCCCCGCCTTCCCACTCTCCCTATCCCTCAGCCACCCGTATGCCCCAGCGGCAGACACAAATGCCTTGGCCGCCTCCCTCCTCCCCTCTACTGCACCCCGATCGAACCCGAGCCCCATCTGGCTCCACACCGCCCCCAAATTAAACAAAACCGCAGCTTTTTCCAAATGAATATTCTGCTGGGCTGATTTCAGTTTCGGCTTGAAGGCGTCGAACCAGGTGAATTGGACAGCCACGTGGCCGGGTTCGGAGGAGATTGGGAAGCGAGGCTCGACGGCGGAGATGGCGCGGTAGTAGGAGAGGAGGAGGTCGCGGCGGGAGGAGAGAGAGTCGCCGGAGCTGCGCTCGAGATCGGTGCGGAATTGTTTTAGGGTTTGGAGATCGTCTTCTAGGGTTTGGGCCTCGCGTTCGGAGTAGTTGAAGACGATGTAGTTCCGGAGGGGGCGGTAGAGGTCGGTGGCGGTGGTTTTCTTCTCGTAGATCGCCAGCATGATGTTCGCCGGTGATGACGTGGACGCCGGAGCCGACATCGCTGGATCTATCAATGGAGACGGAATTTGAATTGAATTGAATCGAGATCCAGGCGAGAGTGAAGAAGACGAGGAAATTGAATCCTGGGATTTAATAATTAATATTTGGTTATTATTATTATATATGTATGTATGTATATTTACTTTAATACAAGGAAGACATATCATATGGATGTTGTCAATCTTTTTGTTTGTGTGCATGTATATATATGTGTGAATGTGTGATTTAATTTTCTTCAAATGGTAGAGGGATAAGGGTGATAAGAAGATGGGATTTTGGCATGATTGGTTTTTCATTGTAGAGATATGGAGGAAACAAACAAAGAACGTAAAGAAGTGAGAGAAGTTTAGTCAACTCTAAAAAAACTTTAGTGTAATTATACTTTTACCCCCTAGATTTTTGATTTGGACACTTTTCCCCCGAAAATATTCTAATTTACCTCCCAGTTTTTATTTTAACATATTTAGGCAATATGGGTTGTTATACTTGTGATCTGAGAAGAACTTGAGCCATTCACCATATAGATAGTGCCACCAAATCTTCAAAGCCAATACCATCACTGCTAGTTCAACATTGTGAGTGGGATAGTTCTATTCATGATTATTTAGTTGTCAATATGCATAATCGACTACTCTTTTGGTCTGCATCAAAAGACCTCCTAGTCCCTTCTTCAATGCATCACAATAAATGGTATAGCCTTTACCTCGTTTGAGAATGATAAGAACTGAAACCGTAGTAAACCTTTTCTTCAATTCTTGAAAGGATAATTTGCATTTTTCATCCCATTCAAAGTTAACTCTCTTTTGAGTGAGACGAGTTAGAAGGGCCATTAAACTTAAACTAGAAAAATCTTGAACAAATCAATGATGGTAGCCGACTAGGCCATGGAAGCTGCGAATTTCAAATACATTCTTATGTCTTTCCCAGTCAGATGTAACTTTGACTTTTTCTTCATCTACCGATACTCCTTCAACTGAGACTATGTGTTCCAT
Source organism: Embelia ribes (assembly GCA_001753735.1). Classification (NCBI taxonomy): domain Eukaryota; kingdom Viridiplantae; phylum Streptophyta; class Magnoliopsida; order Ericales; family Primulaceae; genus Embelia; species Embelia ribes. The sequence goes on from MKEJ01017248.1 coordinate 15,323, forward strand.
AAACTTTACTCTAGATAACCAAAACTCACATTTCGAGAGTTTGGCATACAACTGATGTTTACGAATAATAGATAGTTCTATTCGCAAGTACCCTCATTGCACTTATTCCGAAGATGAATACACAAGGATGTCATCAATGAATACGATGATGAAATTATCGAGATAAGCATGAAAGACTAGGTTCATCAAGTCCATGAATTCAACTACGAGATTCATTAGCTCGAACAACATAACGAGGAACTCATAGTGGCCATAGTACATGAAAAAAAAGCAATTTTCGAAATATTTTCTTCCTTGATGCACAGTTGGAGATATCCTGCCTGTAAATCAATTTTGGAAAAGTGTTTTGAACCTCTCTATTGATCAAGCAAATCATCGATCATGCGAAGCGGATAGTTGTTCTTGATAGTTACTTGATTCAACTTCCAATAATCCATACACATACGCATAGATTCATCTTTCTTCAGAATAAACAATGCAGGAGTGCCCCAAGGCGACACGTTGGGTTGTATAAATCCCTTTCTTTCCAAATCTTCTAACTGAATCTTCAACTCTTTCAATTCTACAAAAGCTATATAGTACGAAGCAATGGAAATAGGAATAGTTCCTGGAATAAGGTCAATTGCAAATTCGATTTCACGAGGGGGTGAAAGCCCACACAGAATATCAGGAAACACGTCTGGGAATTCAGATACCACTGTAGGCAATTGAGTATATGAAGAAACATCTTCAAATATAAAAAGGCTAGAGAGTAAACAACGAAGATCCTCTTTCATTTGCTGCCCTAGAAGGATTGATGAATCTTGTTACCCCGTAAAGTGAGCGCATACACTGAAAGGAACTAGCATAGTTACTCGTCTGCAATTACAATTGATTATGGCCTGGTAGCACACTAACTAGTCCATTCCTAGAATGACATCAAATCCTCGCATATCTAATACTACTAAATCACATGGAAATGGGTAATCTGCAATCACCACATCACAACCATGACAGCACAAATTAGGCACCACACTTACACTAAGGGGAGTATCTACAGATAATTGAGTATGTAGTTGGTCTGGTACCACCCCCATGTTCCAATTAGGTACCAATCTTACTCACGGTGTAGAACAAACCATTACTCTACTCACGGTGTAAGGCAAACCATTCCCAAATTAAGGTGTTGCAAAATATATTAGCCTTGGGCTCAAATTTATTTTTATTGGATAATTCTCTTTTATGAGGTTACACCATTTATATTGCCTACAAATGATTAAAACTAGCCTAGAGAATATAAATGGATGTAATCAAAATGGAAAAACTAAACAAGAAATAAATACTTCTTGAATCTCAAGTAGTCAAGTCTTTAGTTTCACAATCTTTGTTGACCCCTCCCGAACTCGAGACCCGATGCTTAGCCTTGGGACCCAATATCTCATTATTCCTTCGCCATTCGTAACAACCTTGACCTCAAGGTTGAACTTTGAAGATCATGCAAAATGAGTATTCCATCACCCATGATCTATAGAAAGTCCAACTAAACTTCTCCATCCTTTAAAAAAATGACAATGCTTAAGCTTAGTAGCTTTTCCCAATAATCGTACCAATAACATAAAAGCCTAATCATTAGTACGAATATTGCCTAGAAAAGTTTCTTCAAATTGATTGCCATCAAATCTATAAAATTTTACAAATTTTAGGCTCAATATTTTTTTCCTAATAAAATGAAATCCGAAATGAGAACAGCTTTATCCAAAATTGCCTCCCAAAATGGATCAATGTAATTATTGTGTGGCTTACCAAAATTTGTTAATAAATGATTTTAAACCAACTCAAAGGAAGCAATTAAGAAAATGTTGTCATTCTTTGCAAGAAAATGATCAACTTTGGGATGATAGTTGACTTTGATATCATTTGAATATTCTTTGGGGATTGTACCATCAAAACTAGTACCATTCTTAGGCTCATGCTTTAAGCTATCATGAGAATATGTAGCATTCTCATCCATAATACAATTGAACTTTTACCTATTTACAGATTCATCAACCCATTCTTTTCTTTCTTCATTTGCCATTATAACATTAGATGGGAATTATACAAGTTGTCCCTTAGCACCAAGAGGTTTTGCAAGCTTATTAGCAAAATTTATCGTAATTTTCTCTTGAGCAAGCACATTAGACATGTGAGAACTAACATCAAATTTTTTCGTATTCTTTGCAATTTGTATTTTCACTCCAATTCTCTCACTAACTATAAAATATTTTTTGCCCAAAGTTTTAACACTATCATTGGTCCAACATAACTCAAAATCTCACTCTTCAACTTGACTAAATGTGAGATTTGGTGTGAATTTTCATATTATAAAAT
>MKEJ01017265.1:0-18274 GCA_001753735.1 Embelia ribes
ATATGAACAGTAATTGTGAACAGTACCTGTGAATAGTACCGTAAACAATATTTATTTATTTTTTTGTCTGTGAACAGTGATTCAGCCGTAAACAGTGATCCGACCGTGAATAGTGATCTGGCCCCAATTCTATTTTACACCATTAATTCATTATTTATGTTAAATCTTAATAATCTAACAATGAAGACTGCTCTGATACCTCTTGTAAGAAATTTCTTTAATTTTTAAGGACTTTATTCTTTATGCAAAAACGTAAAATTTATAGGCATACATCCTAGAACATATTTACCACATAGACTAAGATCTACGTCATGCCAGATTACTAGGAATTTTCTAAGATTACGAATATACATGAATCCATAGTGGTCAACAATGAATGATGGATGGGTTAGCGGGGGTTCTATGACTCTTTCTCAACCAAATTCCTTGATGAGACCTTATACTCTCTTCAGATGGGAAGATGAGATGACGACTATTGATTTGGTGTCTTGGAGACCATAACTATTCTTGACGTATTTAACCTATTAGGGTTATCATTATCCACTAATAGGCCAATACCTGTATCTACTCATTTGGGCCCATATCAAGTCCTTAAGTAGTCTAATGGACTTACTTAATTTGATAACTATTATTTAGCACATTTATGACAAATAACTAATATAATTGTATTTATAATATAAGCCCACATAATTGATTGGAAATATAAATTTCCAACATTTATTGATCACCTTGTTTTCAAATTGGTGATTCTTGGTTCAAAAGTTGCTACTTATTGCAGCTCGCACCCTCCTAAATACATATCCCTCCCAAGTTATTGTCCGTCCCAACAAATTTTTCTCATTCCATTTTTGCATTAGACTTATAATGAAAAGAATATACAAACACCCATTCACTAATATCTGCATAATTAGAGTCGTATAGAGTGTCATGCCGTGAAAAGTCTAATTGGACGTTGCTATGTTGTTTCCGTTCAAATTTGCTAAGATTGTTGTACCATGTGAATTTGTTGCCCACCGTAAGGCTGAAGTCATAGAGAGACAGAAAAATAATGATTTGAGGAACAATGTAATATAACTGGTTTTTTTTAACTACATCCAAAATGTTGTTATCTTTGTGATTCCTACCGTTTGTTGTGATTTCTAAAAGGCTTGATAAGTTGTCATAGGTTAGTTATAATACACTTGTCTCGTCCTGTAATTTCTTGGTTTTGACTTATGGGTGCTTATATTTATATTATTATTACTATTATTACTGTTCTCAATTTAATATAACAGATTATTGTTCACGGAACAAGAATAGTGATCACAAGGTCATAGGTCGACTACTTAAATATTTTATTGACTGACATAAAACATTGCCACCATCAATACATTTAATGACCATGCACAGCTTGTATGCAAGATATCATCTGGCAGTAGCTGAGAGTTTCTTTACCATATATCTCAAAGAAGTGTTCATTTTATAGTTCTAACAGCATACATTATGCTTTTGAGCGTAAATCTATAAATAATCTTTTCCTAAGGTTTTTCTTTTTACATTAGTGTCTGATCATTATTGCATTTGCCCTACATCAGCACGCTACAATCGTCCGTGCTAATGTAGCGAGCTGTGATTTGCGCCCAACGGCAATAACGGGGCTTTCATTACCTCAATAAGCATGCTTCTCTTATTATTAGCACTTGACAATATAGTTTAATTTATTACACCATTGGTTTGTTTTGTAAACTATGTATAAATTTTTTATACGTTATGTTTGTTAAGTGAGGCAGCGTCTCGTACTTTTCCAAAGGCAATCTTTAGACCTTGAAATTCCTCACCACAACGATACCTAAATGACAACAAAGTCCCTCACCACTTGAGAGTAATTATCAAAAAAACAGCTTCTCAAGTAATTTATGAATACTTAGTTAAAAAATTTTTGTGCATTTTTTGTTTAAAAGTTAAACTGTATTTAGTTGTTCAGTTTTTAAATTAAGTTTTCTTTTGTTATTTTGAAGCTTCAATCTGAACTCATTTAGTTTTTATTTTTTTAAACTTTTACCTTAAAAACCAAAACCAAAACAACCCTAAACTTGACAATTTATCATCACCAACAAAAATAAATATATCGTATAGAATTTATTCACGTTGATATGAAGAAGTAAATTGATTGAATAAAATTACATCAAATTCATTATCACACACCTCCATATGAACATCGGAACAATGTTTTTCATCTTAAGGGTTGGCGTGATTGCAACTTTTAAGCAAATAAATTATTTTATTTTTTATCGAAAAAAATTAGATGTATCTAACTTAAAATTTTCAGTTTATTTATGTCAAAATAATAAATAAGCTCATGTTATAAGCTGAGCAACCAAATGCTATTCAACTTTTTAACTTAAAAAAATCTGAGAATTTGAAACTTTAACATGCCATTAGAACCATCTCACTTGTGGAAGGCAACTTAGCATGTCCGATCTAAAACCACTAATTTTATAACCAAACAGTTTGTGTCAAGTAACCATAAAAGAACCAACTTTAAAGCTTTGCTACAATACACAAAAACAAATGGCACCGTATTCTTTCAATTAAAGTTCTATTTGGTCTCCTTGGTTGCAATTGCAACATAATTAGACCGTAAATTTTTAATATGTGATATCATTGGTCCCACTTATTAACAAAAAGTTATCATAGATGATAAAAAAACATATGAAGTGACTCATTTATTATTCATTTAGAAGTAATTTAATCTTTTGATGAACATTTATATTGCTATCATCTCAAAATTTCAGCAAGTTAATATTTGATAATATTAGAAAAGAAGAAGCCAAGTTTGTCTGGGGTCCAAGTCCGTCCCCTATCAAATTAAGGACAATTAGTGTGGTCGAATAAAATTATCCTAAAAATTTCATAACACCCGTTCAAATTACTTTCACACTTTGGATGCTAATTAAATTTACTCTAACTAGACCTTAAAACAGTGTATTACATGATGCCGTTCCATCAAATTTGAAATGATCAAAAGACACGGAAATTAATATCTCTGCATTGTTTTATTCATATCTCCTAACAATTTATTATATTATGATTTGATTATATGTAGCCTACCTATGGCTCTGAATGAGCTTCAATAATTTGCTCCCTTTAATTAGTTCACATAGCTATTTGCATCATTAGAATGAGTTTATTAATACGTGCATCCTCTACCAATTAAATGCTAGCAACCAATCTAACGATGGCTTTTCTGTTTGAACACATTAAGGCCCCAAATATTTCCACACGTGTGTAAGAAAAAAATACTTGAATTGAATTACAAATATTTCCTTCTCTTTATGGATCTTGCTAGAAAGTAAATATAATAATCTGCGAAAAAATAAATAAAAGACCAAAAATTACTTAGTTCAACCTCAAGTTAAATAAATATAACTTGGGCATAGTCCACGGAACTAATACCGGTATATACTTGTATTAATATAAAAGGAGGAATTACAACATGGAATTATATATAAAATAAAACTTGGAATCTGGATCAAATTGTATCCATTCCCACTCTTATTTTCCCTCATTTTTCTCTCTTTTCTGCGCTTTCTTTCTGTATCTGTTTTTGCTTCTGAATGTTCTTTTTTATACAAACATAGGGAGTTATAAGTCTAGATGGTGGACCATACTTGCATAGTGCATAATATTCTCATTTAATAATTGGGCTCTATACTTGCAACAATCATAATAAAATGTCACATCAATAATAATTCATAACACTCCCTCTTGGTTGATCAAGCATTATTTAAAATGTTGTCTCAACCTAATTTGAATAATAATTATACATCATTAAATGTTTATCTAAACGATTATCATTTGAGAAGTCTATCAATATCTTCTACTGTTAGGAATTTACTAATGATCTCTGAATAGTTCACAAAGATGCATTGATCAATAAGTAAAAATCAATTGTCTTGCCCATATTAAACCACCATCCAAATAGAATCATATAATATTTTGTGCAAAATCCAGGTCTCCCGTTCAAGCCCCGCATAAAGCACAAATAATTTTTCTTTCTTTATATTTTTTTCATTTGTTTCTATCTTTCATTTCTTTCTCTTTTTTGAGCAATCAAATTTGTTGTGTCCCAATATTTTTATATTCACAGGTATTACGCAGATCCTATAATAAATTGTCCTAAGTAATTTCTTTAAGAATCATCACATTTGTTGCTGGTGTATAAAATTTTTGCAATACATGACTTGAAATAAATCTTTCATTACTCTTGTCTATAGTAGTAATCAATATAATCTCATGTGAATATATTCTGAAATATTTTATGTTCATCAGTAAAATGATATTATTCTCTCCTTGATTGAGAGAAGTATAGTGCAACTAAACGATAAGTTCAAAAAATTTAGAAACTTTTGTATATATCATTCCTGTACACAGATGAACAATTTATCTCATATCGAATTTGTATAAGAGTTATCATGCCTTTATATAGAAGCAAAGTACTTGCTCAATGCAAGAATGTTTAGAAATAGAGGATACTAAGATTTGATCTCGTTGTATAATGAGATTCGGAAATACCCATCTCTAGGCCTATTTTGTGCCTTATAATTATGAAATTGAACAACTCCAATTGTTAATTTAGAGTCTTGCCGGCAATTCTAATTTTGTTCATCATATGCTTAATACAATTAAGCCGGTTAAACCATAACATAGTTAAGCTATTTCTTTTCTTTATTCAATAATTTCTATTTTTTTTCTAAAAACTGAGAAATAATATATGGCACCAAATCTGGTCATCTTATAATCGCACGTCTAAATTACTTTCGCTCTACAATAATGGCATAATCAATTAACTGTAAGGGGGCGAATGATCCTGTCTCTCCCTCGTTGTTGGCTCGAACTCATATGTAGGGGGCAACTTTAATATGCAAAACCAATGCCATATTTAGTCTAAGGGCCTGCACCTACTACTGTACTACTAGCAACAATCGCTCACCTTCTATCATTCACTTCAAGGAATGCAACAAAGTTGATCAGAAGGGTCATTGATAGTTATCATATTTATTCCCAGTTCTAATCATGCGAAAATGGTGATTATCATTAATAAAACATTTCCTCCCGGTTAAAGCCATAAATTAAATTTCAATATATATGGCTAGGCTTATAAACATAATTATTTATTACCCCTTAATATATCAGCGGGTTTGATTATACACCTTTTAAGTCATATATGTATGTTAGTAAATAATTTGGAGTTCGGTCAACCATCTTGGATTCGATCCATCAGGTCCATACTTTTAACTTGAAAAATATCTCAAATAGATATTAACTCAATTCCAATGATAAAATTAAAATCCAAAATTTTTACAAAAACATTTTTTTTTTGTTTTGCACTACTATGTTTGGATAAATCGAATAGAGCATAAAAAGATCAATATGCTCTTACGAAGTAAAACCAAATTTTTTGAACTTGGATCCACCTGTTGAAATTAACGAGTTTTCATGGTCCATCAATTATTTCCTCTCAGCTTATTATAAGGTTTTCAACAATATCAAAAGTTGAAAAAGTGGTACATGGCCCGAATGCTGATGTGGGCTTGAACAAGTATTGGAGTTGAGTATGGTGACGTGTATAAGAATGCGTGTATTAGCGTAAGGCCTTAGGGAGGGAGTCGTAGTTAAAATGGTTATGGAAGAATCTTAGAAAATTTGCAATTTTTCAGTGGAAATTCCAGTGTAGGTGAGCCATTTGAAAGGTGAGTCACTGTTGTTCAAACGACAACAGTACCTAGGAGCCGTTTTAAACAACATTTCCTAGTAGGGCCTAGATTTGCTTTTCAAAATTAAAGTCGCATGTGAATGTATTTTTGGCCATTTCTAGAGAGCAGAAAATACACAAAGAGAGAAAGGCGAATGGAGAGGGTGAGATTTTGAAGAGTGAAATTATCTAGCTTGGGGGCTTGGATTCGGAAACTAGTTACATATTCGAACTCCCCAATATGTTAGCTCTATATTGACGTAAGTATATCTTCCTATTTCATTCCTTTCTCCATACATAGGTTTCTGTGTTTGGTCTTAATGTCAAATTAAAGTTGTGATTCTTACTCCCTATGATTAGTAGACCATTTTTGTTTATAAATTCATATTGAATCATTATCATTTGATAGATCAAACTCTAGGTCAAGTAGAGATGAATTTGGGAGTTTTTAGCGAGAGCTTGTGAGGAGATTTCTAGCGCATTGCTAGGTACGAATAGCTTACAAAATAGGAATGTATGTGTGAGTTTGGATGAGTCCCTAATTGTATGATTAGGGTTAATTTTAAATGCTTTATCGCGAGTAATGTTTATATAAATTTTTATGAGTTAGAATTATTATAAATGAAACAAAAGTATGTTGGGTGGGATTTATATGGAATTTATATCAAGACATATTTATTTCATGATAGAGAGTGTTGACATGTTTATGTGGGATTTATATGAAATTCATATCAAGATGTATTTATTTCATATTAGCGAGCATTTGACATAACATCGGTTTGTTTATGTTAAAAAGTGAGTTTTTGGATATTGATATTTATTAAGTGTAAATTGTGAGTTTTTTAAAATGGAATTTTCAAAAAGTGAGAATTTGCGAGAAAAGCGAGAATTTGAGAGAAAAGCAAGATATTGCGAGAAAAGTGGGTTTTTGCAAGAAATTGAAATGAAACAATGAGATTGAATTTAAAAGTGGGTTTTAAAGTGAGAACTTGATTTTAATGCATGAGTTGCATTGCATTGTGGGTTGAGTCATTTTATATTTTTTTTCGGGACTGTATCGATTTTACATATGCAAGAAAAATAAAGAGAACGCTCTATGCCTTACCGTGAAAGTCAGGAAACCTAATCGGGGATACACTATAGTCATGCCATACAGCGGCGGATTATAGCATAGGTTCTACGAGATAGTGTTATGATTTTTATAAAATAACGATAGACACTTGTCCCAAATTTCTAGCGAGATGTGAATTGTGAATCTTTGTGGGTGTGTGTGAGTACATGTGTTCATTTGCGGGTTTGTATTGCATTGACATTGCATTGCAGTTATTTATTATTCTGTGGCACAAATATTACACTTGCGGGCACTGCACAACATCACATATATCATCTTATTTTGGAGATTAACTCGTACAAATCTTTTTCTACTTTTGTAGACACTTATACTCTAGGTATCGAGGCTAGTGAGCATCACTGCAGAGGGTGATTGGACCTTGTATATATATTTCTTTCTGGAACATGTACGTTGTATTTTATTTTGATGTATTAGCTTAATTCATGTTGTATTATTTAGAAGCTTAGCGAGATGTATTTATTTATTACATAAGTAGGATTGTGTAGACGAGATGTATAATTTTGTGCTTGAGGGATTTGTGTATTACATTCCGTTGTTACTTCATTAGCGAGATACCATGTTTGGAGTAAGAACAAAATATAGTATACCTTATCAGTTTTGGAGCATGTAGCTCATTTTGTATTTTGTAATCAGGAAGTTTACTATTATTATCATGTTGGTATTTCTTTTATGCGCACTCTGATGGATGGATGGATATATTTATGAGAGTATGTTATAGAATGTGAGTTTGGCAAGATGTGGTATTAATATGAATTCCCTATTTTTATTTTCAAAACTAAACAATATTTTTTTCATTCTCTTTTACCTAAAAAGGGAATACACTAACCCTTCAAGGTTTCTAGCGGGTTTAGGGCTTGCCTCGGTTCTTCTAGGAAAATTAGGACGTGACATCAATTCTAAGCATTAAGTGGTCAAAAAGGGGATCGAAGTGTTCCAGGGTTTTTTGTTGGATAAATAAGTCGACTGATAGAGTAAATATGTTGACTGATTGTGAATCAGTTGACTGATTTGTAGTATATGTCAACTTATATGGTGATATTTTTGTCCAAAGGGTTATGTTTCATTTCGAGGGTAAATATGTCGACTGTTTGAAATTAGTCGACTGTTATACCCTATATGTCAACTGATTTCTATGCTGAAAAAACTTTAAAAAGTCACATTTTGTCACATCTTTAGTCACTTTTCCCCAAATTCGGAAAAGAGAAACTGAGAGAGAGGGAGGATATGGGGTAAAATTGAGCTTCAACCTTCTCGTCTTCGATTCATCTATCTTGGGAGATTTTCTACTAATAAAAAGTGAATATTTGGACTGTCCATCGCGTAGGCTTCGATGTGGAAGAAGTTTTTCTTTCTATCTCGTTTATTTACGTTGCCTTGGTTTCTGTGCTTTTTTCGTGTATCAAAACAAAGTTGATTTTCTTCTTTCTCATGATGAGTAGATTATTTTCTTGTACAAGTTTGTTCCAATCCAAGTTCATTTGCTAAATTGTTTCGGAGGATAAAGCTTCGTGAGTTTTAGGGCGATATCATCTTGATTCATTCGTTGTTCAACTTCGAAGCTCTATACTTTCTCATCACCATTGCGAGGGCTATGTATTAACATAAGTATCGTCAATTTCTATTCTCTTTCAATTTTTCGATTTCTGTGACAAATTGTATGTTGAATTAAAATTTTTTAAGTCTATTTCTTATGTCTTGTAGACGACTTCTTTGTATATGTTCGTCGCATTTGGAACCGCATATATGGACCAATTCGATAAGCTAAGAAGTGGGTTTTGGGTTAAAGTTGGCGAGGGCTTTCGTTAGCATCTTTAGAGGCTTTTGGATTAAGGTACGGGTAGATTGTGAATTAAATATTGAGAGTGTGCTGGTGTCAACGTGTATAGTGTGTCTTGGCTTTCATGTTAGGTATCGTTTATGCTATATTGATTTATATTAGTATAAATCGTATTTAATGGAATTGTATAAATATATCGATGCATATTTGTAGTTGCTTTTAAAGCATACTTCAGAGCATATTTGTAGTTGCATTCAATGCATATATCAAAGCATAATTGTAGTTGCTTGTAAAGCATACTTCAGAGCATATTTGTAGTTGCATTCAATGCATATATCGGAGCATAATTGTAGTTGCTTTCAAAGCATATATGAGAGCATATTTGTAGTTGCTTTCGTAGTATAACTATCGTAGTTTATATCATGGCATAATCATAACATGATATTATCGTAGAATATTTTCGTGGCATCAATATTGCTCATCAATATTATCAGGGCATATGATATGGTATAAACATAGTCATAGCATTATCGCTAGTATTGATATCGTAGCATAGGATACATTCATAATATTCCTAGACTTTTCATGTATTTCGTGGAAAAACCTCATTGTAAAACTCGGGGATTATTTGGGGAATATTCATGAAAAATCTTCGTTGTAAAACTCGGGGGGTATTCGTAGATTTTAAAGTATGCTACTCGGGGAGTAAAAACATACCATACGTGGAATTGAAAAGTATAAATATCATGAATGTATTCTCTCATTTTTATTATCATTACCTTAATAGAATTTCAATCATTTTCTATTTCTTTTTGGGATGCCAGTGTCGACTTTAACCAACAAAAATCTTTCGTTAATTTTAACTCTTCGAGGAGTATAGATAAAGCATGCCTACAACATTCTGTGAGAGCTACAAACTTGTGTAAAGAGTGACCTTTACAACTCAATATGTTGGACTATGATCGTGTTACACTTCAAAGTGGCGGGTCATAGTAAGGCTATAATCGCATCACGCCTCGAAGTAGCGGATTATAGTCTGGGCATTCGTAGTAGCCCAAAACCTTCGGAGAGATACTAGTCCTACCTTTCACTTTGAGTCATTGTCAAAGGTCGTTGACAAAGGTTGTAGTATTCGTATACCATTCGGAGGATTTGTAGACATTCCTTGTATCTGTAGTTTATATGTTGAATTTGTTGTACATTTGTTACATTCGTAATACATTTGGGGGATTGGGTTGACATATAGTGTGTGTGTATGTGTATATAGCGCTTTGTGGAACATTTGTAGTCTTTGTAGGATATTCGGAGTATTGTTGACATTTGTTGCACTACTAATATATTCGTAGTATTCGTTGTTTAGGGTTGTACTTGTAATACATTCGTAGTATTCGTTGTTTGGAGTTGTACTTATTATGCATTTGTTGTATTCGTTACTTAAAGTTGTACTTTTAATGTATTCGTAATATTCGTTGATTGGAATTGTATTGGTAGGATACTCGTACCACTCGTTGACAGTAGTTGTATTTGGAGACTTTCATGGCTTTTGTTGACTTTATGTATGTGCTTTTCTTATACAAGCATGTACATACATATCGAGACCACATAAACTCATATTTAAGTTGTTGGTTGACTATCAAATCCGTATTCTACTTTTATACATTGCCATTCAATCTGTTTTGTAGGTGCATAAGAGGACTCGGGACATATTTTAGTGGCATGCAATTGTAGAAGAGGTTATTTGTTTTGTTGTACTCAAGGTAGCTTCATAGTTGCTATTTGTTGCATTTGAGGCAAGTGATTTGTACAGTTATTATTATGATGTATTTTTTTTTATTGTTGGTGTTAATATATATATTGAAGATGATATGTATAAATAGGTTACTGTTGTATTCATTTTTGAGATGGAATACTATATTACGTTATTAGAGATACGGATTATCGATTATCTGGTTTATTATCTTTTCTTTTCTTCTTTTAGTTTACGTTGTTGAGTTCCCCAAAATTCGGAGTGTAACAAGTTAGTATTAGAGCTAATTAGATTGCGTAAACCCTTGTGACTTATGGGTAGGGTCTATGGAATGGTTAGCGTTTGGAGATGTGATTGAATAGAGATTTGGAGACAAGTGTTTCGTTGTCTAGATTTTACTGTGGCGACATTATGAACTTGCATTGCGAATAGTGTAAAGTTGAGAGTGAGTGTAAAGTTGTAATATTTCATTCTCAAACTTTGTGTTGATTGTGTAAGGGTATACTCTAAGACTTGAGGGATAATCTCAAGTATAGTGATTAGTACTCGAGAAGCTAATAAGTTGATATAATTGTTTTATTGGTGATTAACAGAACCTCAAGCGAAGACTTTAGAGAGTGGACATAGGGGATCATGAGATCTTTGGCCGAACTACTATAAAAATTATGTTTGCAATTCTCCATTCCTAAACTCTATTTATTTTATTACATTATCTATTTATTGCATATTTTTGTTTATTGTGAATTGCATAAGGAACCAACACATTATTGTAAATTTTTTATTTAGAAGAAGAGAAATGGTATTATAAGTCCTTCTATATATCATAAGCATAGTTATCAATGTCGTACAGTACATGATATGTATCATACAATACGTACTGTATCGCATAGTGACCATATGTTTCACAGGGGTGTATCGATTGGGAACATATATCAGTTGTGAAGGTGGCAAATTGTACAATATAGATCTACTATTGTATCGATTCCATATCGACGAAATTAGTAAATAACAAAAAATAAGAAATTAAATAAGAAAGTTACCTTAATTGATAATTCCAATTCTTGCATACCTATCCATATCGAACCATGTCCCTCGATTATTAGAAATCAAATACCTATCCATATCGAACCACGTCCCTTAATTGATAATTCCAATTCTGATTTGTTCATCATAAAAAGCCCTAAATTTTTTGAAAGTGCAATCCATCAACTGGGAGCTAATCTAGTCAATTGAAGTGGCTAACGGTGGACAAGCGACGTCACAACAATGATTGAGATGAATAGCAATGGAGAAGTTAGTCGGCGGTGGTATTTGTGTGCCGATTTTCTCTCTTGTGCAAGGCATATGTATATATAAATATAATATATATGTCCTGTGTATATATAAATGCAATATATTTTCTATCCTTATAATATACTTATAGAGGAGTATACAATATCACTGTTGTACATATTATAAATGTAATATTGTTAAGGTATTGTGCATATATATAATGTAATATGTATGTACTATGTGTAGTGGTATCGATTAACCAAAAGCCTTTTATTAATTTATAAATATCATTATTATTTCACACTAATTTATAATATTTGCATATGTATTTTTTTGAAACACATTTGTAAAATAGATCCGGTTCACCCGAAAAAAATGAATTTTTGCAATTTATAAAATTGAATAGAACCGTTGTTAAAAGTGGTAAACCGAATGGGTTCAGACTACTCGGATTGCTACTTAGAGGTTAGTAATTGGGCTGACTGTGTACAAACATCACCCGGTCCGGCCCATGTAATGCTTTTCCTTACAAATACCAGATATCTATATATGTATACACGTAAATATCTATCAGGACAGCGTCTATAAAACCCTAGATCTTGAGCCAGAGAGAGAGAGAGAGAGAGAGATGGCGGAGCACTTGGCGTCGATATTCGGGACGGAGAAGGACCGGGTGAACTGCCCGTTCTACTTCAAGATCGGGGCGTGCAGGCACGGGGACAGGTGCTCTAGGCTCCACACGAAGCCTAGCATCAGCCCAACCATACTACTCGCCAACATGTACCAGCGACCCGATTCCATCACCCCCGGCGTCGACCCCAACGGCCAACCCCTCGACCCCCGCAAGATCCAAGACCACTTCGAAGTCATAATCTCCCTCTCCCTCTCTCTCCCTCTCTCTCCCTCTCTCTCTCTATATATACATATATATGCATATATATGATTTTGTCTATTGTTACACATTAGGGCCTTGGTTATCCATTTACAATTCCTAAATTTAAGTATACAGATAAGTTTCTAGATTAGAGGCTGAGATGTGGAGAATGACCTCGCTAGTTTATCCATTTCTAGTCCCAAAATTTTGGTCCATCCCTCGTTCTTTCTCTCTATCTCTCTCTCTATACACATGCACACACACAGATACGTATTTATTTATACTGGTTATCACCTGTGGATTGGTATTGTGTATTTTTTATTGTTAGGGCATTCCCACCAGATTATCCATTTTCAGTCCCTAAATTTTAGAAACTATACCTGAAACTCTGAATTAGGACTTAGATTTGGAGGATGTTGACACCATGTATTTGAGGTGGAGTTATGTAGCTACAACCCAATCCATCTGATATATTATGTTTTAGTATAAAAATTTTTACATGCGGTTTGAGTTCCCACATAATCGAGATTTAGCATTGTTTATAATTTTATATGTTGTTCAACCCTCATTTTTTATTCTTGACTCCGCTCTATATATATGCATATGGATATGTTTATTAGCAGAATATGTATAGTTGTATTAGGTACTGTTGATGAGGGCATTCCCTTTGTATTATCCATTTGCAATTACTAAATTTTAGCCCCTGCAACTCAAACTCTATATTAGTTAGAGGCGGTGATGCGGAAAATGGATACAACGGATGCGCTAAAATTAAATATAGAATTGAGAATGAACAGTACTCCCATAGTTAGTTTAGTGAACCTCGTTTTTAGGGGATAGGATGGTGTTATATACGCTAATATGACGGTTTACTTGAATTTACTCTCTAAAATTTGTGACAGTGGCTCATTTGCTGGTGGGAGCCCCTAGCATCTGTGTATTTGTCCTGCTTGTTAACATGGTTTCTAGCGTTGCATGTTCTCTTTCTATAGTTAATATGGAGTTTTTCTATATACATGTATGTAACAATTTGCTACGTACATTTATTTATATGCATTTGTGTAGGAGTTAAAATAAACAGTCTATCCTATTTTTGTCAATGCATGAGGAATGCAAACAAGTTGCCATATTCATTTATGTAGCAAAACTTAATACCTGTATATGTATGTATGTATGAAGTCTATATTTGTTGTTGTGCAGCTTTAGGCTGTCATTAGAATTGATAAAGGTCAATGAGTCCATGATGGAGTTAGGATTTCAACTTAGAAGGGCCAATATAATCTAAAATTTTGTATCAGATTGGACTTTAGTGGGGATAATTGAAGGTGATTGTTGCTAGTCGGAGTTAAGATCTTCTAGCCCCTTAAGTAGCTCTTACAGTTTCTTCTCTCACAATGAGGTGTGAAATCCACATTATCGGTTGTGCGCGTATGTGGGGCTCACATCTCATTGTGAGAGAGAGATCCGGGATGGGGGTTGGTAGATTAGCTAGAGAATTTGGACTATTTGTATAGGGAAACGGGCAAGGACAAGTCAAGGGTGCTTTTGTCCCATGGCATCGGTCCAAACACATGCTTTTCACTGTATCTTATTAGCATATTTATCTTAAATTGTTTGATGTGGTGCTATTGCAAGCATGTGTTTGGACCAGCGAAATGTTGCAAATTTGCTCTAGGGTAGAAGGGGATGGTAGCTTGTAGAAATATATGTTGTGCTTGGGAACTTGTATCTTATATTAGTTATAGCTTGTAATTGGAAGTTGGGGAGGCCAATGTAAAGGATAGAGTTGAGTACTGTCAGCCAATAAATACATGCTTTCTATTGTGTTAATGGGGCAATCATCCCATAATTGTGCTGAAGTAAGCAATTGGAGCTTGTGTTTGGAGTCTTTAGACTTTGAACCAAGGAGTGGTTGATGGCAATACTGAAGGGTAGAGTATGATTGTCGCTCTGTATAAATGTTGGACTTGTAGCTTTAACTCGTGCTTTGGGTAGAGTAAGAAAGGATGCAAATGGATTATTTGGGTGATAGCTTTGACTCGTGCTTTCCATCGTGCCACATCAACATATATCTCTTTATATTATGCTGATGTAGCACAATGGAGAGTATCTTTTTTGACGAACAAAATGGTACAAAATAGCATTGCACAAGATAGAAGGTTCTTGTAACTTGTTTAGTAGTACAATGTGCTTGGAACTTGTTAGTGCAAAAAGAAAGGACAGATGGCAATTTTAGCTTGTATAATTATGCATATGTTTGTAATTGTTCGTTTCTCAGAGGTTATAAAAAACAAAAATAAGAGAAATGATCTGAAATTTTCTTCAAACTTCCCCTCTCCCCCACCTCTTTCACCCCTTTCTCTCCAACTTGCTGCTCTAGCTATTTGCTGGATTTTGTTTATTGGTTCGATACACTTCTTTTATGTAGTTTTCTTTTGTTGAATTTAATATGCCAAACTGTGGAAGTGGAGTTCTGTTGGTTTAAACGTGTAAGAGTTCCATTGGATTGCAGGATTTCTATGAAGATTTGTTTGAAGAGCTGAGAAAGTATGGAGAAATAGAGAGCTTAAATATTTGTGACAATTTGGCTGACCACATGGTATTCTATTTCTTCTTCAAATTTTGCTATATATGTATAATGTATCTTTGTTCATTCATCAAGATTTATATTGCTTCTGGTGGTATGCAGGTTGGCAATGTTTATGTGCAGTTTAGAGAAGAGGAACAGGCTGCCAAGGCTGTCCAGGCTCTTACAGGAAGATTTTATGCAGGCTAGTTATGCTCTCGTCCTCAATGCATACATAGAAAGAAAGACAAATTAAGTACATGATCACATGCAGATGAACACATTAACACTGTTTAAAATGCCTATTCTTTCTTTAATTATCATTATTTGTTGCTGCAAACATTAAATCTCTGGCCGTCTTCGTTACATGAATGTCACGAAGTGGTGCCAAGAAAATGCATTTTTTCGCGTGCTTGTTGCACTATGTAATTTTGTGGTTGCTTCATAATCTTG
Organism: Embelia ribes; assembly: GCA_001753735.1. Classification (NCBI taxonomy): domain Eukaryota; kingdom Viridiplantae; phylum Streptophyta; class Magnoliopsida; order Ericales; family Primulaceae; genus Embelia; species Embelia ribes. Next base: position 15,556 of record MKEJ01017265.1, read on the forward strand.
GAGATAACTAAATCTAGAGTATTGTCAGTTATTACTAATTCCAGAATCCTGGCATATTGATGGTGCTGTGACTTCCTTGAAATTCTCTGTGGATATGGTGTTGCAGAAAATTAAGCTATTTCTGTTTGCCTGTTTGTCCTTTTCTACGAACTTTGTAGAGATGTACATTTGCTTCTCCTCAAAGTTAGTTATGGTCTTATGTTCTTCAACTGATGTCAACTCTCAAAATTTCAGGTCGCCCCATCATTGTTGACTTCTCCCCAGTGACAGATTTCCGTGAAGCTACTTGTAGGCAGTATGAGGAAAATGTTTGCAATCGAGGTGGTTACTGCAATTTTATGCATCTGAAAAAGATTAGTAGGTGAGCTTCCGTCACAGAATCTTTCAAGTTCATAACTTCTTATTTCTTTGTCTTTCAACGTTTATTTGAACCTTTCTCTCTCTATCTCTCTAGGGAGTTGAGGAAACAATTATTCAAGAGGAGTGGGAGGAGGCATAGCCGCAGTCCCCCACGTCATCGCGATTATGATGAGCGCTCACATGGGAGCCGCAGTTCTGGTAGGAGAAGTGAAGACCGTGATAGTTATCATCGCCACCATGATAGGAGCAGGAGGACCAGAAGCAGAAGTCCTGAAGAGAGGAGAAATAGGAGCCCGATTAGAGAAGGTAGTGCAGAAAGAAGGGCAATGATTGAGCAGTGGAATAGGGAGAAGGAACAGGCTGAATTAGATGCCAAAGAAGAGAACGATATTGATGGCAAGGGGAATGGTACTGCACAGGATGGACAATCATACGAGTACTGAACAAAGTGTGTACGGTTTGTTTTGACTCTTTTCTAATTAATTTTGTTGGTCCTGCTTTGAGAAAGTAGAAACAAAAATCCCTTTGCCTTTTTTCCTTTTTGTTTGTTTTTATTAAGAAATGTTTTTCATAAAAGATTGCTCATTGCCCGTTTTCCACTGTGCAGGCGGAGTACAGGTCCACTGTCCTCTGATATTATACGTAAAAGCATGTTTTCTTCTGATTCACCTTTTTTCTGCGAAAATAGGGGGAAAAGATTTCAAAGAAAATAATATTTTGAAACTTGGACAATTCTTAATGTTTTGGTACCCGTCTTATTTTTGTCTTCAGGCAATTCCTCATACTTCTCCATTAGAAGTTTACAAAGATATTATAGACTTTTTCTCAATGACTCCAAAATTTTTGCTCAAGGCATCCAATGTTTGAACAAATTTTGGGTTTGGTTCATCTTCAGATCTATCAAATTTATGCCTTGTAACAAGGATCTGAAAGATAGGTCATTATTCATGATATTGTACAGTCATCTAGCTTACAGAATGCAGTGGAGAGGACATGTTTCAGTTGCTCATTCGACATTCTTCTGTTTGATAGGCATTTCTCTTTCCTATTAGACTTTTCTCACTTCCCCACTTTGTTGTTCTCTATCTCTTCAACTTTAGAATCACAGGCAAGTTACCATTTTGATATGAAAATATGAGTTTCTCATACACGGTGAGTGTAGAGGATACTTTGTATCAAACTGCTAGCCATGAACAGTCAATACATATGTTTTCTATTGAAGTCTGTGATCTTACATTTTTAACTAGTGTTGCAGGTTCAGGTATTCCTGCATCCAGGATTGGGCCACGTATATAACTCCGCTTACCATTACAATAATATTTCTTGACAGGTTTGCCTATGCTTAACTGCAGATGAAGTTTGCAGGACGTCTTTGCTTCATTGCAGATGAAGTTTGCAGGTCGTAGTGTATCTTCATTGCTTGTCGAAGATGAACTATTGAAGATCTGTTGGCTTATGAATTTTTTTCGTCGCATCCAATTGTTATTGTACAACTTTATTCTACTTTGCAACAGAACTAGGATTGTGTTTTCTGTGTTATATTTGGTTGGAGCATTTTCTGGCTGCTAGGTGCGATTGAAGAGATTGAAAATATTGTTCCCATTTTACTATTTTTGCTCGACTGGTTTAACTTTTTTGCACCTGTTCTTTTAGCTGGAGACGGTATCCCCTTGTGTTGCTGCTGTGATATTGATGAAATGTGATGTTGGGAATGGGTGGATGGAGATGCAAAATGAACCGGTATATAAGGTTTGCTTTTTGGTACATATAGGTAAGGTTTGTTTTGTTGTAGCTTATTTGCTTAGAAGCGTTTTTTAATTAGACTCGGGGAGTAAGTTTTTTTTTCTTAAATGTTGGGGTAACTGTTTTTTTTCTTAAATAAATGAACCGATATTTGCATGCTGGAGTTATTTTTATTTTTATATTTTGGCTTTATTGTGCATCCAAACCCTTATGTTGCATTTATGCAAATTTAATATTGGCAAATATTTTTTGGATCTAAAATAGTTAAAAGGAGTTTTAATTTATACTACCTGGTTCTTGCTTACATGGAGGCTGGTGTGTTCGGGGAGAGCAAAATTCGGGGTGTCCGATTCGAAATTTGGATGCCCAACTTGAATTTCCCGAAATTTGGGTTTGGGTTCGGGGTTTTATTTTTTCAAAAGTTTGGATATTTTTTGGATAATTATCTGAAATGCACGACTAATGAAACGATGTTTTATATTATATTATATATATTTATATAAAAAATTATAAGAAAATGATGTTTTTTTTTGTGTATAATTTAGGTTAGATTAGGGTAATTTGGGTTGATTTAAATCGGGTTAGGTTCAGGTTCGGGTTTCTTATTTATAATAAT
>MKEJ01017273.1:0-12674 GCA_001753735.1 Embelia ribes
CTAAACTGACTAAAAGAACCAAGAATTGGTTCAATTTCAATTGTCCAATTAGACTTAGTTTCATTAGGCAATTAAAATAATTTATTAGTGGCAATAAAATCCCCTCCTTTGGCCATGACTTTGGAGGCTAATTTAAGCCTTTTTTCTTCATTTTCCTCATTTTCACAAGTTTTGAGTAATCGAGGTGGTAATCGATGTAGAGGAAGAGGAGCAAATGTTTATGGAAGGGGTGGTAGAGCAGAAGTTTATGATGAAATAACTAGCGAGGATGAGAATGATGAAAATATTGCAAGGAGGTGCCACAAATTCATACTCATGTGAAAACCATGGCAGATGTTGCAGAGGATGAGAATATTCCTCTACTCGAGGAAATAACTAGCGAGGAGGAGGGTATGGAGGAATGCGAGGAAAAGGCCATAAAACCTTAACCTTAATTTCCCCTATATGTTAGTCCTCAAATGGGACTTGGTAACATTGGAGGATTTAAACCTCTAGAGTAATCTAGCATGTATCAAGCATTGGAGATGACATTAAATCTATTCGCAAGAAGTTCAAGGGAATGCAATGAAATTCAGGCATCGTTGGCCCAAAAACATTTTCGAAAGATAGATCCTCCTATTTTTTGGGGTGACGTAAGATAATTTTTGCAAAGCAATAGATAGTGGAGCTGGAGCGGATCTTTAAATTACTCCAAATGATAGACGATGATCCAAGAATAGCAACAGTGTATCTAAGGGGCAATGTGCTTAATGGTAAAAAAAAAATCCAAGAAGTGTTTGGGCTTTATAGTCTCACATGGACTGCTTTTTGTGAATTATTCGTAGAGGAATTTTTTATCATGATTCTTCATGAAAGGAAGCAAGAGAACTTCATAAATCTTACTAAGGGGAGTTTGAGCATGAAAGAGTATCAGATTTAGTTTACATATCTTTTGCGATATACACCGGAGTTAGTTTCAACAGAAAAATTGTAGTATCATCGGTTTGAGAACGAGTTGCAACTTTCTATATAAACTCATATTTCGGAATGTCTTCATGAAACTTGCAAGGAATATGTAGGAGTGGGTATGAAGGTGGAATATATTTTTGTAAGAAGCAACCCATGAGTACTTCTCATTCTTCTTAGCCTTTGGGTAAACCTTCTGGATCTCATTCGGTTCAGGAGGAGGGTATGGGAGCAGAAAATCATGGTGGTTATAGTAACAATGGTGGTGATGGTGGTTCTAGTATTGTCAAATACAAAGGTAAAAAAAAGGTCATGAGGTAACTTTTTTTATTCTTCTCTTGGGCGATCTCAGCCTACTTATTCTACATCGTTTTCTTCTATAGTACAAGGTACAGGGTCTAACCATTGTGGCCGATAGGGTCACATTTCTCATGATTATACTTTTCCAACAGTATATCGTATGTGTGGTGTGGAGGGGCATGTACAGTCACCTTACCCGATGGTTGCTTGGCCTAGAGAGGCTATATACAGTCACAATATCTTGAAGGCTTCCCTATTCCAGCTATTCCTAGTGGTCAGTAGTAGCATTCTTTTGGGGTAGCTCCTAGCCACCGCATACTGCATCATCTTCTTCATCTCATCAGAGTGGGGGTGCATCTTATGGAGGATATCAAAGTGGTAGTGTGAGGTGGGGTGGTTTTCAGTAGGGCCAGTCTTTTTAGGCTCACGCATATGTTATGCCTTATGTTCCATATGTGGTCGCACCTTCTGTTGTACAAGGTATATTGCCTTTTCTTTCTACTTGAGCACATGTATTATTCGATATTGGTGCATCTCTCTTATTCTTATCATCTCATTTTGCATTTGTGTTGGAGTTTCCTATTAAACAATTAGATATACCTATGTATGTATATACTCTTGGAGAGTATACATTTCATATTAATAGCGTGTATCGGGGGTGCAAGATTGTTATTGGCATAGACCCGTTGATGAATTTTTATGCCAATATTGATTGCGAAAGGCAGAAGGTGATAATGAAAACGTCTGTGGGGGTTAGCATTTGTTTCCAATGGGAGCATGACATATTCATCCTTACTCACATCGTACTATGACTAGTCCAATGGTTATGTTGGCTAGTATTTCTATTCGGAGGAGATATTTGCGGAGGTAGAGTTTCTACCGATTGTTTGTGAATTTTTGGATATGTTTCCCAATGATCTTAGTGTACTTCCACCTGAGAAAGAGGTTGAGTTTACTATCGACTTGATGCTGAGAACTAATCCTATTTCCATTGCGTCGTATCATTTGGCTTCAGTGGAGTTGGACAAGTTAAAAGAGTAGATTGGTGATCTTAAGAATAATTTATTCGACCTAGCACTTTGCCTTGGGGTACTCCTGCTTTATTCGTATTAAAGAAATATGGATCAATGTGGATATAACTTAATTACTGGAAGTTAAATTGCATGATCATGAGGAACAAGTATTCGTTATTGAGAATTGATAACCCTTTTAACCAATTGTGGGGTTCATGATTATATTCTGAAATTTACTTACGTTTGGGAGATCACCAGTTGAGGGTTCGGGTGGAGGATATTTCAAAAATGGTGTTTCATGCTCGGATATCATACCAGGAAAGCAAATGTCATGGCGGATGCATTGATTCGTAAGATTCGGTGTTATAGTGTTCTATTGCTTGTCTTGTGGTTGAGGAATGGAAACTACTTTGAATATTGAATGAATTTGAGTTAGAGTGTGTTGAAGCAGAAGGTCAAGCTTTTTTATTCTCTATTGTGGCTCAACCTACTTTGTTCACACGTGTGATTGAAAAATAATGTGTTGATGATTAATCAGATGCCTATTGAGTTTGTTTCTTAGTGATCACAATCTTGATAAATGGATTATTTCTGAAGATCGGGTTTGTGATTTCAAAATCACCTATTTGCTTCTAATTCTATTTGTGACAAGGTTCTACAAAAATCTCATCATTCTTATTTGGTGATGCATCCCAGAGACACAAAAATGTATCATGACGTTTCACGTTATTTTTGATGACCTGGTATGAAAAAAGACATTGCAGAGTTCATATCATAGTACCTTACTTGTCAGCAAATAAAAGCTGAGCATAAGCATCCATAGGGACTACTTCAACCATTTCTCGTTCCCGAGTGGAAGTGGAAATGGATAACAATGCACTTTGTAATGGGCTTGTTGAGGTTGAGTGGGGGAATGATGTTATATGGGTAATTGTGGACCATTTGACGAAATATGCTCATTTTCTTTTAATTTGTACTACCAACTCAATTGAAAAGCTCTGTCGAATTTATATTGATGAAATCGTTCAATTGCACGATATTCAAGTATCGATTGTTTCAGATCAAGATTCTCGTTTTATTTCGCATTATTAGTCAAGTCTCTAAGAAGCCTTGGGGGCTAAACTTTCTCTAAGTACAACATTTCATCCATAAATAAATAGAAAATATGATCATAGTATTCAAATGCTTGAGGACATGCTTCGAGCATGCATCCTTGACTTTTGTAGAAATTGGAAGAACTATGTTAGCTTGATCGAGTTCAAATATAACAATAGTCATCATACAAGCATCGAAATGGCTCCTTTTAAGGCCTTATACAAAGGACCTTGTTATTCTCTTATATGTTTGGCAAAAGTAGGTGATAGTGCATTATTAAGCCCATATTTGGTTTGAGAGACAACCCAAAACGTACAACTGATTAAGCAACGTTTTGAGATAGCCCAAAGTAGACATAAAAGCTATGTGGACAATCGAAAATGTCCTTTGGAGTTCGAGGTTGGTAATCATATTTTTTTTGAAAGTTTCCCCATAAAAAGGGTAGCATGCACTTCAAGAAGAAAAGAAAACTTTTCCCTCATTTTATTGGTTCATTCTTAATCCTTGATAAAGTTGGGGAGGTGGCATATTGTTTGGCCTTACCAATGCATCTTTCAAGCATCATACTATTTTCCATGTCTCTATACTTCTGAATTATTTATGGGATCCCTCACATGTTCTTAATTTCGATGATTTGCACATAGATGAAAGTGTATCTTATGAGCTTCTATATATTTGTATCTTGGACTTGAAAGAGCAAATACTTCTTCATCATAGCAATCAGTTGTTAAAAGTACTATGGAAGCACCATGATAGCAAGGAGGCAACTTAGGAAGGAGAGGAGGAAATGTGGGCCAAGTATCTGGACTTGTTTATAACTCCTGGTACATCTTAGTTTCTTGTAATACATGCTAATTTTGGGGATACAATTTCCTAACGTAGGGAAGATGCGACGTCCTGAAAATTCGTATAAAATTTTGAATTTTATATTTTTATTTGTTGGTGATGTTAATTGTCATATTTCAGAGCGCTAGTTAGTATATAATAGCTTTCCTAGAAGTTTAGTGAAGTTTGAAGTTGTTGAAGTTGGATTTCATGCCTTAGAAATTTTTTGGAGATTTTCAAAACTACACCCATTCAGTTAATACCGTGGGAGTGGCTCTAAGGAACCCATTTGAATGTTAGCTTTATTCTATTCAAAAGGCTATTGGTCGGGGGGGAGGGGAGGGTTGTAAGTTTTAACTATTTTTTCTTTTTAGATTGAAATCATCTAGCACGAGGGCTTGTCCGCAGAATATTTTTGCATATTCGACATCCTCACTACCTAGGCTATGAGTAGATGTAAGTTTTGTCTTCTCATTTATTCATTTCAAATTTTTTGTTTTCCGTATCGAGTTTATGCATAAAAATAAAGTTGTAGAAACTCTTTCTTATATCTCGTAAACCATTTAGATGTATAGGTTCTAGTGGATTCGGGTGGTTTAGCTAGATCATTTCCAAGGCCCTAGAAGAAGGATTTTCAAGGCGAATCTTATAGTTTATCGAGATTGTTTCCGTAAGCATATAAGGTACATGTAGATTACAAATAGCAATATAAATATAGACGGTATGTGTGTATTGACATGTATACCACGCCTTTGCTTTCGTATTTGGTTTTGTTTATGTTATATGATTTATTATTGATAATCTCATTTGTAGTATATTGTAGCATCTTTTGCTCGATTTTGTAATACTGCTATCGTAGTCATTTTTGTGGCATAAATATTGAATGAACAATATTTTAATGGCATTACTATTGATACCTCAATATTATCATAACATCTTTCATAGCATTAACATTGTTTTAACAATATTATATCATACAATATCTCGTGGTATTAGTATTAATACATCAATATTGTTGAGGTATATGACATGGCATAAACATAATCATAGCATTGTTGTTGGCGTTGATATCATATTATAGGTATATTCAGGATATTCGTAAACTTTTCATGCTTATTTCGTTAAAAATCTTCGTTGTAAAACTCGGGAAGTATTCATAGACTTTAAAATATACTACTCGGGGAGTAAAACATACAATTCGTGGAAATGAAAAGCATGAATATCGTGAATCCATTGTTACATTTTTATTATCATTACCATGGTAGAATTTAAGTCATTTTCTATTTCTTTTAGGGACTTCAATATCATCTTTTACCAAAATAAAACTCACGGAATTTAACACTTTAGGAAGTATAGATAAGTTTGAAGACATACACCCCCATCATGAGAGCAGGAAAACTTATGCACGGAGAGAACTTCAACCACTATAGGTATTAGTGCACCTTAAAATTGGGCCTATGATTTATGTAGCACAAGATGCATCGATTGTAGATGGGGCATTTGTAATTCTCCCCAAAACCTTCGTAGAGATACTAGTCTCATCTTTCACTTTAAAGTCGGTGTCGGATCATGCACTTTAGGCATGGACTTTCTATGATGGCATCATTTTATTTTGTAGTTGTGGCCTTTATTGGAGCATGTTTATTTTGTTGTTATTCGAGGTCATAGTCGAGATGTAGATGTACCTTATTCTTTTATTAGGCTTGTAGCTTGAAACTTTATTTCTTTTGTAAATTGGGATGTTTACTTCTTTGTTGTAGATGTTTATATATTATGTAATATAGTTGTGGACTGCAATTATCACTATTAGACTTGTATATATGTATGTATCTTTTGTTTTATTTGTTGGGCTCGTGGGGATGTGGAATAATTGTTATTGTAATTATTTCATATTCGTTTATTGTTGATATTATGGTTACTTTGTTATTTTAATTTATTTTATTTTGGTTCACGTCCCTTGATTTATGAAGATTTAGTGCATGAAAACATCCATATCCCAAAGTATTTCATGTTATACATAATTGTTTCAAACATGGTGAAGTGGTAACCAAACAGATGGTGTTAATCTTTTTTCTTATATTCAACTATACAGAGGGGAGAAGGGGTGAGCAAAATGATGAAATATGGTGTACTAATAAATTAATAATTCATGGGTTGAATTATTAGCAGCCATTGTATTCAACTTTTTGCTGTTGGGATCACCAATAAGGTTGTGCCAACTAAGAAACCAAAAATCGATTATGATCGAGACATAGTTGGACTAAAAAACCAATATTAGTTGTTTAGTTATTGATTTGGCATGGAATTGGTCCGATCTATAAATTATGGTTTAAACCTTGAATTATCATGTTGTTAATCTGGAACAAAACCAATCTCTATATAGACTTAGACTGAATTGATCCAGACATAGGCTTAAATCTAAATCGACCTAAACAAAATTATTTATTAATATTTAACATTAGATAACTACTCTTAATATGGTTATAGTCTTATTTTTGCATTATTGCATACTTGTTTTTAGTTTTATGCTACTTCTTATCAATGTGAAGTTAACAAATCAAATAGAATTAATATAATTTCAAGATATTACATTGGAATAAAAATTACGAACTCATAGATCACTCATCACATGTGCTACATGCATGGTGACAAAATCTTATATGGACAATTGAATCACTACAACCTATATCCAACAACAACAATACAATCTTTATACTCTTTCGCTCTTTTTTCCATTACGTATTCTTATTTAGTGTTATTATTTTAATAATTTAAACATATAAAGTAAATAATACTAATAAATTATACAGATACTCAAGATAAGAGTTATAGTAAACATTATTAAAAATTGGTATATGAAAAAAAAAAGGTGATAGATTTTAACATCTTTCTATTTATTTAATGAAACTATATTTCTTGTTGTGATTTCTTGCGGAACAGTCAACCTAATACTAAACTCTAGTTAATAACAAAAAATTAAAAAAATAATTGAGCTTGAGTTTTGTTTGAATATTACAAGATCCGTGTCCTTGAACCAATCCAAACTGATCCAAAATTGATTCGGTAGAACCGAGAACCGAATCAAATCCGAACCGATCCGTGAAGGATCAATCTAGAACAAACCAATTTGAACAAGCGGGTTCCGGTTTCAAAAAGTTGGAACTGACCATAAATGAATAGATCTTGGGTTTGGTATGGAACCGATCTAATCCGGACCATATAGGCTCATACAAATAATTGGAAGATCAAGAGGGGGAAATCTGGACAAGAGTAACAAATTTAATAAAGAGCGGAGAATTTTATTGATATATTAAAAGAGTAATAGAACATCTATATATATGGATTATGATAAGTGCCACATAACAAGTTTAAGCAATATCAAATCAAATACATATGATAGTAATAAAATCAAATCTCATAATAACTAGGAAACAAATAATACTATTAGAGAAAAATCCAATAATAATAAATTCAAATATAGTCTAACACTTCTCCAAAAGTATTATTTGAATTTATATCTTGAAAGGAAGCGTATTGTCCATCTTGGATATTAAAATCTTAATTCTTCAATATTTGTGATCTTCAAATAATGGGAACTCACTCTCAAGTTGGGGAGGGAAACTTTAGAACCTTGTACAGTCATAAGAAAAGTTAATAGCAACACGACTGAGTGAAAAAGCTGATAATAATATAGGCCAAGGTAGGGTAAAGGTCCCACACCTAGAGTAAGATCGAGGTAGGTAAAAGGGTAGCACCACCAATTTAAGATGATTAAATTAACAGCATCAAAAATAGGATAATGGTGCGAAGAAGGATAGAAATAAGAGTAGCAAAAGGAAATATTAGCAGCAAAGAAAGTGATTAAAATATCTAAAAGTAATAATAATAGCAGCAGTAGTAGAAGAAAAAGAAGACGACGACGAAGAAAGAAAAATAATTGTAATTAGATCAAAATTTGAGAATCAAAACTATAAAAAAAAATCAATAATAAATAAATGAATAATAGAGCAATGGCTTAAATAGGTCTGGCTGGCAGCAAAGTAGACCGCCACCTACAATCAATTTGGAAGCAAAACTAGAACCTTATAGTTCAGTGGGGTTTGTTTTCAAAGCATTAAGTAAATATCAAAAGTCATTTTCATAAAAGCAATGGAAAAAATAAAGTTAATTTCTCTATCCCCATTAAGTAAGGGTATTTTTGGAAGAATATGGATAAAATTAATTTTTCTATCCCTAATTAAATGCAATTTCTAAATTCAAGTGAAAAAAATAAATAGACCTAATGTTAATTGGACGGGAGGAGTATAAAAATAAAATACATGATGGACATGCATCATATATTTACGTAATGATTTGTGAGTAACCTACGATGTTGTGTATTCCCCGGTTCACAAACGATAATCACATTTTTTTTTTCAAAATAATTGCATAATTAATATCAAATTATTATAAAATTCAAAACGATATCAACATTGCCCTTACTAATTAATATGGATGCTAGAATAAGACAATGGTTACCGGAAATACATTGGTCATTTTACTTTAATTCAAGATTTAAAAAGCCCCTTATCCATTTAGCCCAAAATTTTGTCAACAGTTAAATTGTGCAATTATTTATAGATAGAAAAATATTATTTTTATTTGCAATCTCGAACCTTGGATGGAGAAAAACCTAACACCTGTAAGTAGGAAAACAAGTTGAGCTTCACTAATATAGCCGAGATTTCAGGGAATGAGCTTAAAAGACCGGTCTAATATCTTACATTTATTTAATATAAAAATAATTAAATGGGATTTTAGTTTCTTCATGATTGAGAGTTACTGCTTGTACTTTGACTTATAGCTCGTAATTTATTATCGTTATTACAACAAGAAGAAATGTCAAGGAAACTTGCAACATTGACATAAAAGTCATATTTGGTAGCTCACTCGGAAAGGAAGATGCAAGGATGAATAAAATAAGAGATCATTTTCTCACAAATGGTGAGTGTAAGTGTAAGATTAAACGTTCTTAGAACCAGTAATTACTGATTTATTTTGGGGTGAAGAAAGCAATATTTGTGTTATTTTGCCCCCCAATATTCTTACATGTACATCTCAAACTCTCTCTTTTTTTTTTTTTGGTTTTTAAAACATGATTTTCTCTCAAATGCTTCACTAATATTTGAGTCTTCCCTGTGTAAGGACTTCTATTTACAAGTAAATAACACTAATAAATTATACAAATACTCAAGATAAGAGTTATAGTAAACATTATTAAAAACTGATATATGAAAAAAAAAATTGGAAAGAAAAGATGATAGATTTTAACATCTTTCTATTTATTTAATGAAACTATATTTCTTGTTGTGATTTCTTGCGGAACAGTCAACCTAATACTAAACTCTAGTTATTAACAAAAAAAAAAATTGAGCTTGACATTTGTTTGAATATTACAAGATCCATGTCCTTTAACCAATCCGAACTAATCCAAAATTGATCCGGTAGAACCAAGAACCGAATCGGAAACCGATCAGTGAAGGATCAATCCAGAAACAAACCAATTTGAACAAGCGGGTTCCGGTTTCAAAAAGTTGGAACTGACCATAAATGAATAGATCCTTGGTTTGGTATGAAATCGATTTGATCCGGACCTTGTAGGCTTATACAATAACAAATAATTGGAAGATCAAGAAGGGGAAATCTGGACAGGAGTAACAAATTTAATAAAGAGCGGAGAATTTTATTGATATATTAAAAGAGTAATAGAACATCTATATATATGGATTATGATAAGTGCCACATAACAAGTTTAAGCAATATCAAATCAAATACATATGATAGTAATAAAATCAAATCTCATAATAACTAGGAAACAAATAATACTATTAGAGAAAAATCCAATAATAATAAATTCAAATATAGTCTAACACTTCTCAAAATGAACTTGAAAGGAAGCGTATTGTCCATCTTGGATATTAAAATCTTAATTCTTCAATATTTGTGATCTTCAAATAATGGGAACTCACTCTCAAGTTGGGGAGGGAAACTTTAGAACCTTGTACAGTCATAAGAAAAGTTAATAGCAACACGACTGAGTGAAAAAGCTGATAATAATATAGGCCAAGGTAGGGTAAAGGTCCCACACCTAGAGTAAGATCGAGGTAGGTAAAAGAGTAGCACCGCCAATTTAAGGTGATTAAATTAACAGTATCAAAAAAAGGATAATAGAGTGAAGAAGAGTAGAAATAAGAGTAGCAAAAAGAAATATTAGCAACAACAAAAGTGATAAAAATATCTAGCAACAACAGTAGAAGAAGAATAACAAGAACAAGAACAAGAACAAAAAGAACAAGAAAGAAAAATAATTGTAACTGGATCAAATTTTGAGAATCAAAACTGTAAAAAAAAAAAAATAAATAAATAAATAATAGAGCAATGGTTTAAATAGGTCTGGCTGGCTGCAAAGTAGACCGCCACCTACAAACGATTTAGAAGCAAAACCTAGAACCTTATAGTTCCAATTCCGTGTCAAATATTATATATTCTACCAAGGAGCCACTCACGTATAATATTGTCAAATGAGGAATTACCAAAAAAAAAATTCCTCCGTCCTATTTATACAGGCTCACTTTTTTTTTTCATACGTCTCAATATATAAGCCTATTTTTATTTTAAGAAAAAGATGTAAAAATATTTTTTTTATTATGCATCTATTTAATTTAGAGATTTTATATCAATATCAATAACTTTTTACAATATAAAAAAAATTATCTCATTTTAATTACAATATATACTGTAATGGACTCTTCACATTCTCGGCTTTTTGTTTTATACTCCAGTGGGGTTGGTTTTCTAAGCATTAAGTAAGTATCAAAATTCATTTTTATAAAAGCAATGGAAAAAATGAAGTTAACTTCTCTATCTCCATTAAGTAAGGGCATTTTTGGAAGAATATAGAGAAAGTTAATTTTTCTATCCCCATTAAATGCAATTTCTTAATCTAAGTAAAAAAAGAAGTAGACCTATGTTAATGGGACTGGAGGAGTATAAAAATAAAATACATGATGGACATGCATAATATATTTAGGTAATGATTTGTGAGTAACCTACAATGTTGTGTATCCCCACCGTTCACAAAGGATAACCACATTTTCGTACTTTTATTTTTCAAAATAATTGTACAATTAATATCAAATTATTATAAAATTCAAAACGATATCAACATTGCCCTTACTAATTAATATGGATGCTAGAATAAGACAATGGTTACCGGAAATACATTGGTCATTTTACTTTAATTCAAGATTTAAAAAGCCCCTTATCCATTTAGCCCAAAATTTTGTCAATCGTTAAATTGTGCAATTATTTATAGATAGAAAAATATTATTTTTATTTGCAATCTCGAACCTTGGATGGAGAAAAACCTAACACCTGTAAGTAGGAAAACAAGTTGAGCTTCACTAATATAGCCGAGATTTCAGGGAATGAGCTTAAAAGATCGGTCTAATATCCTACATTTATTTAGTATAAAAATAATTAAATGTGATTTTAGTTTCCTCATGATCGAGAGTTAGTCCTAATAATTCTTTTATGTCCTTCAATCTCCTTTCCATAATTTTTTTCTTATTTTTGGTTCTGTCCCAATCCCTAGTCGGGATGAATCATTATTGTTCTTATTATATCTAATACAACGGCTGCAATTTTCCTATTTGACAATCAAACCTTTGACTTATAACGCATAATTTATTATCATTATTACAACAAGAAGCAATGTCTAGGAAACTTGCAACAATGACATAAAAGTCATATTTGGTAGCTCACTCGGAAAGGAAGATGCAAGGATGAATAAAATAAGTGATCATTTTCTCACAAATGGTGGGTGTAAGTGTAAGATTCAACGTTCAAGTAAAGTGTGTGGGGTTGAGACTAAAAAAAATTAAAAATTATTAGAATGAAGCAATATTTTATAATATGAGAAACATAATCTAATTATAAAAAATTTCATGAATAATTTTATAATTATTTTTATTAAATTTTATTTAATTTTTTATTTAGAACCAGTAATTACTGATTTATTTTGGGGTGAAGAAAGCAATATTTGTGTTATTTTGCTCCCCCAATATTCTTACATGTACATCTCAAACTCTCTCTCTACTTTTTTTTTTTTTTTTGGTATTTAAAACATGATTTTCTCTCAAATGCTTCACTAATATTTGAGTCTTCCCTGGGTAAGGACTTCTATTTATTTAGCATATATAATATTAAAACACCTTAGACTCCTGGTATATTTGCTCGAGTGACACCTAAAGATATACAATATTTATATATTACTTATCCCTCGAGTCTCAAGTCTCAAGTCAAGTGTGTGGGAAAGAGAAAAAAATAAAAAATAAAAAATTATTAGAATGAAGTAATATTTTATAGCCACGTAAATATAATCTATCTAATTATAAAAAATTTCATGAATAATTTTATAATTATTTTTATTAAATTTTATTTAATTTTTTATTTAAA
>MKEJ01017300.1:0-14802 GCA_001753735.1 Embelia ribes
TGGGACAATACAATAAATAAATGCACACATTAAGTAAACAGACTCATACATCTATAAAAATAATAATTTATGAGGATAATTTAAAAAATTTCAAAAACCTATAATTATGTACAAAAAATATTAATGAAATATTTCCCAAACTAAATTAAATAATTTTGTACTAAAAGAAAAATATAACTAAACCCTTTATCTGCCCACTTTCTTAGCGTTTTTCTATTATTTTCCACACTTCTCAAATTTTTAGTCAGAAATACGGGTTTAATGTTGTAATTATGTCCTTTATGTCCTAAAATAAATGTAACGACAAATTTTTGTTATCCCTCATTCTTAAGGATTTGACATTTTTCTTCAACTCCACCTCTCAATACACCACTGTAAATATATTTCTTTACATTTCAAATTCAAATTAGGAGCATTAAAGAATCCAAAAAAATAGAAAATTAGGAACTTATAAATTTGTAATTATGTACATAAAGAAAATGCAAACTATAAGCTTAGTTTTTCTATTTTTCTATTTTCACAATTCCCTTTGACTCGTCATAATGAAAAATCTTTGAGTTTCCAAAATTTTATTTGCATCAATCATCTTTTCAAGAAGATTATCAACTTAGAAATAAGTTCAACAAAAATTGTGATAGTAGTACTCTTTTTTATTAAAACGTGCAAAAGCATGGGTTTCACACTCGATTTAACAAATCATGTATTTTGTTTTTACATTGATCCAATCAATTTGACCAATCACATCACAGTGCACTAATCGGGAGTGCTTGTAAGTGCTTGTTGTCTATCGACTATGCCTTTCAGTATGATCTTAGTCCCTCACTCATCATTTATGGACAAACCTTGTGGAGAAACTCTTACATTTTTAGGCTTCATAAGGATTTAGGGAAAAATATGAATCTCTAAATATGATGGAGATGAGTAAATTTAGTACGGCCAAATTAAACATCAAACAACTCTACATGGCCTTGGCAAAGTACCTAAAATGCCCCCAATGCATTAGAAAGAGACCATTTTTCCCACTTTTCCCAGTGAAGCTAAGAGAACGTTAAATGCACAATCATATCACTTAAAAACTTAAATTGTTAGATAGAGACACATTATATTATTAATTATCTTCAACATATCCCCTAACTTATGGCATGTTTTTTAGTCAAACAAGTGCAACCAACTTTAAAATTGAAACAACAACTGTACATACTCTAATACCATATTAATTGAAGTACGATCATCTCAACTAAAAACTTAATTTGTTAGGAAGATGCTCATTAATCATATTCTATTTTCAAAATACACATAGCCCAACAATCAATCGCATCTAATATTTTTCTAAGAATTCGTATTAATGGGAAAAGTGGATATCAAGTTAGCCCAAGTCACCCCATTCAACAACAGTCACAATTCAGGCGAATGGAAAAAATAAGTCAGGATACTAGTTAATGGAAATAAAAAGAGATGGAAGTTTGATTTTGGTCCTTTTGTCATCCCATATAAAAAGAATTTGTATTATATAAATCCAATGAAGTGGGATCAAGATAAAATTGTTCAAATGTTAAAAATTATTAGCGAACCTACCATTGATTAATAGATCTCAACTTTAAAAATTGCAATATAAGTATGGTATAAGACTTTGAGTCAAAATGATTTAATTATATATCTAGGGGTAAAAAATTGTACACATGATTTTTTTAAATAGATGGTTCTACCAAATATTTGGGAAAGATATTTTCAAATATATTATGTGAGAGATGAAGACGAGCATTATTGGAACAATATTACAAATGGAAGGCTAGTACCCCACCATACAAAAGTGGATGAAAGTGACAAATGACTGCATTATTATCTGGCATTGATAACCACTTGCGTCCAAAAGCAAAAAGTTTTACTGTACCTGCTACAAAAAAGAAGGTTCTTTATCTTATCAGCATAATTTTGAAGCAACCAACCAATAATAAATGAAATATGATTAGCCAATAAGAGCCACTCACTTAGAGATAATAAAATAAATAAGTTGAAGACTATCTCATCCATTTAACGGAGCCAAGTTGATGAAGAAAGGCAAGGGAGAAAAAAGAGTGTGAAGAGTCAGTTTGTACAATAAGAGTCAATTTGTAAAATAAAAGAGTCACTTTGTCAAATAGTTTGAATAGTGAAAGTTAGTAAAAAAAAGAGCAAGGCTTTACTTCTTGAGTGTGTTGCAAGGAATTTATGGTTGTCTAAGTCTACAAAGTGTATAAGTATTGTATCTTTCTTGAGTATGATAATAAAAATCATTTGAGTATTCATATCCTTATATCAGTTTATGCAAACCCCCTTGAATCAATCAAACATTTGATTATTGTATTCTGTTGTTGCTCAAAAGTTCGACCAATGATTGGTGCAAGAACAACTAAAGCATATCTCATTCAAGATTTTCCAGCAAGTGGTAGCAGCTAGCTCTAGTTCAAGAGAGTTCGAATAATCAAAGTTTAATTGCCAAAAGGTTAGTAAGTATAACTAAAATTACCAGATAAAAGCATAGTGGATTCTATTATAATTAATATTGCATCTTAGGTAATATATCTTGTAAGGCCCTGTGAATTATGAGGACCAAATTTGTAATATTGTGAAAATTAAAACTAAAAGTTAACTCTCCTTTCTCTTATTCTTATGCTTTATTCTTTCATTCCAAAACATAACGATAAAGGGGGAGAGAAGAGGAAGGGTTGGAGCCACAAAATCCAATGGATCATGAAGAATGGTCGTTCCAACAAATGATCTAAAGACAGATTTAGATTCCTCTTGTCGCTCTGGTTGTGGTGAGGTAAGGTTTTCCCCATGATAAATCATATTCGTTCATACTCGTTCAAACCCTAATCAATCAAAGTTTGTTATGATGGTTGATTGATGTTTAAAATTTTCATCGTTAATGAAATTCTTATTTGATTATTCATAGGATTTCCATTCATAATTGGTGTTTTCCCCCCGATGGTGCATTCTAGGGTTGTTCTTGAGGTTCTCTGAGAGAATTTGTGCATTGGCTTAGGTACATTGCTGATTCATAATTCATTTATAAGGAAATTCCATATTTTGATTGTTTGGTCATGTTTATGGTTGAATTGTAGAAGTTATTAAGATGTTTGGTCAAGTTTGAATAGGAATTTATCATGCTTTGGTCAAGATTTTGCAAAATAATCCGTGTTTGTGACGAAAGGGTTTTATCCGGAGGAGATAGATGCTTGGATCAGATGAAGTACCAACTCGTTTGGACAAGATGGCAAGTCGTTTGGATGAGATTCTATGTTTGGGTTTTTTTTTTTTACTTGTTAGAAATTGAAAGAAACCCATGATTGAAAGAAGAATGATGGATTATTAGATGTCGTATCGTGTTGTGGTTGGAATAGGAACATTATTTACATGTATATGAAATAAACATGTTGTAAATGATAAAAAGGTAAAGTCGATGTGCAATTCGACCGTCGTTGGTTTTGGGAATACGTTTATTCTAATGTTTGATTGATTGCCATAAGTTATGGAAAAATGATTATTCTATGAACATATGGTGCTAAATTATTCGGGAATATACGTCGGTTTCGGTGGTTTAGTAATAACCTTGATCAGGTTCCAATAGGGAAACTTAGGATAGGGAAGGCTATCCACAAACCTTTACGTGTAAAGCCTTAAGACACGGTGCCCGAATAATCGGCCGTATCGATAATTACTTTATATGTTGGTTAATGTACGATTGGTTGGTCATTTTTTGACGTGTATACAAGAATGCTTGATTTATATTTATTGTCATTTTGTTGTTTCTTTAAAATTTAATTATATATCTGACCCGTACCTGTTTAGCTATTTTTGTTCTGCCTTTTTCTCATAAAATGCAAAACAGAGCCATGTATTGGGGGACATGGAAGTCAGTATTAAGATGGTGAAGCTCACTCGGAATTAGTAGTTAAGAGTTGGTGTCTTTATTTATTTCAGTTTTTGCATGTTTTTTTAAAGACAGTTGTAGGCTATTGACCGAAATTATTTTATTTGATGCCGTAAAACGATTTTATGGTCAAAACATAATAATAGTGCCAAATGTTTCTTTTATTGGTTGTGGTTGTCACTATTTTTGAGCAGTTTCCGGTTGGGAATTAAATTGTAATTTCTGAGTTTGACTTGAGATTATTTTGTTTTGGCTGTGTAGCATGCTCGGGATGTGTTGAATTCTGGGGCATTACATATGTTATAATTACAACGTTAGGTGTGATTTGAAACAAATCCTAAAGTTGACATAAAAAATAAAAATAAAAAATGGCTAAAGCTGTAGGCTAATTAAATAGGAATAGCCCATTTGTGTCATTCTTAACATCATACACCAATATTTTGAGGGCCGAAGGACCCACTTAGATGAAAACCCCGTGATCATGTCCCTTTCGTGGGCCAATAACAATCTTTGTCTTAAAACAATTTAAAACCAATCCAATAATAAAAATAAAAAATAAAAAAATCTGTTCTCAAATCTCTCCTGTTCAGCACCGACAATGAACCCGACATTCAACCAACCTTTGGGAATAATTCCTCCAACGGATAAGATTTGGTCGATTTTTATAAACTTACCAAAAAAACAGCTTATTTGCTAGCTTTAATATTTACGCAAACTAGCATAAGCTTTGTATCTTTAACCGTCCGTATGTTCAGCTCCTTTTTTATATTGTTACAGACCTTGAGTCTAAAGACTTTATTTTTTAAATCGGATACTTAAATTATTATTACTAAGGCTTTGTTTTTTCAATTGTAAAGAATTTCCGGTGAATTGTTTTTTACTAGTTTTTTTTTTCCAAGAAAAGTATGCTATTTTTCTTCATTTTCTTAGAGTTTGGTAGTGCAAAAATTCTCCATGAAAAATCGATAATTTTTTCCCTTTACAACACATCCATACAGACACAACACTTTCAAATCATACCTATAAATTTTTTTCACACTCTATACAAATATTATTAGATTGATAGTTCAAAAATCAAATATTATTTGATTGTTAATTGATGAACAATCCATCTTCCAACAGTACTAACATCGTATAGAATTTATTAAATAAATATTCAGTCTTGCTAGTCTCGCTAACAAATTTACTATGAAAATGACACGCAGTTTAACAATTAATGACACTGGTATCACGGAGGTTCCATCCAATCACACAAAATAAAAATAAAAACCAGTCCACAATATAATTTTAAGAGAATGTTACTCCCATTCAATATTTATATTCGATCATTTTTTACTAATATGACAAAATAAATCTTAATATGAGCCATTAATACAACAAATTTAAAAATTATTCATACATAAAGATTCTGATCGACACATAACAGGTAAAGGATCGGAAAGGGTGGATTATCATTTTTTTTATTATTATTATTACTGAAGCTGCGGTCAAGTTAGAAGTTTAAGAGTACAGGCATTAATGTTGCCAAGGATCATTTTCATTTCATCCTGTGTCGTCACGGATTTGCTCTTAATACAAGAATTTTTTTTATTGTAGCATGCATATTTTTTTTGTACAAAATTATTATATTTTGATGACAAAATTACTGTAATATAAGACCAATTTACTACAAAAAATTTAATTAAATATGAATTAAAAACAATGACAATATATTGTTTTAAATTTATAATATTTTGTTCTCAAAATATAAAATTATTATATTTTACAAGAAAAATAGCTCATGTACATAAGAAAGGACTTCCGTGTCATTTCCTCATTAATTGATAATAAAATAGGACAGATTTCTGTTATGTACTAGAAAAGAAGAGGGATAAATCAATCATTTTCGTTAATATACTATATTATTATTAGAAAATGAAATCCAAAATAAAAATATTTCAAGAGACCTATAAAGTGAAAAACTATAAGTGTATTTTCAATTTAATTTCTTTTTCAGTGTAGTTTTATTATAAATTTGTGTGCGTTCTAAATTACATGCAAGGAGTATATAATTAAGATATTCAGATGAACAATCTAGATTTTAATAAATACCTGCATCATTCTCTTGAAGACATGTTTCATTAAAATTTGAAGTTGAACTAGCAATTCTATTTTTTATTATTTAGGAAATTAAATGTGTCAAATAATTCATTCATTGCCCAGTCCACAAATAATAGTTAAAGTTTTCTTTTTACTATGTTTGAATTACTTGGTCCTTTTTTATTTTAAGATGGTAAAGGAGTATTATTTTGCCATCATTAGCCTTCGTAATTGATAAAACAAAAAAAGTCAATTGCTGTGTTAGGATAGAGTGGGCTATTTATGAATGGTTGTATTATTATATTTCCTTCTGATCTTAGATTAGTGTGCTTTTTTGTTATGAAGATTTTTCGAAGAAAAATGTGTCATGAAAAATAATTGTATTTGAATATTTAATTTTTGGTAAAGATTTTATTTATTTATTTATATTTTCTCACGATGAATTCTTGTATCAAACTAAGTATAAATCTCCCATACATGAGTGTCGGTGGCACAAAATAAGCTCAGTGGAATCTTCACCCAGGAAATGCACTAGTACCCACTACCCAAGGCTTCATCAACAACCCCTCAAAAAAAAAAAAATTTAATAAATAAATAAAATAAAATAATAATAATAATAATAATAATAAAATAAATAACAGGCTTCATCAACTATTGAACGCCAAAAGCAAATTTCTGCAATAACATTTTGGCCATTATTTGTGGGTAAAAGAATGACAAAAAAGAAAACAAGAATCCTTTTCAAATCGTCACATTTTTTTTTATTATAGTTTGGTATTATAAATGGTGGTGCAGAAAATAATATAAGTAATATATAACCAGATTTACGAGATTTAATAAGTATTATTTTGAGTTGATTACGCACATTAAGCTTGAAAACACCGAGTCTGACAAAAATATATTCTTTTCAAAAATACCATCATTCAAAACCACTTTTCTAATTCCTAAAACAGAAACAAGAAATAAATAATTTTCAGTGAATTGATTCCTTTTAGTACAAAATAATTTAATTTTTAAAATAAATCATATCCAGAAATGTATTAAGCGTAAAAGGTTGTTTGAAATGGTTAAAGAACTATTTAATTTCCTGAAAGTAGGAAATTAGAGCCCCAGTAATTGAATTCTTCTCGCATGTCACTGAAAAAGATATTTGAAGATTCATGTTCTAACAATACGAACGTAATAAAGAAAAAAATATTTTTTCCATTTTTGAAATTAATTGTGTCAAAATTTTCAATTTGATAATTACAGCTTGTATATCAATAATGGTAGGAGTAACTGGAGAATACGTTATATATAGTCAGCTGCTGTACCTGCATGCCACAATTAAATGTGACTCAGGCTAAGTTAGGCTTAGGAGGACCACAATTATATATATATATATATATATATATACACACACACACACACTTAAAAAGGACCACATTTTTCAATGTACATGACTAATTACTATTTTCTGATTTGAACATGTGAGTGAGAAGAAAGACAGACAAGGGGATTCCAATTTTAAAGTTTTTATATTTAAATAAGAAAATAGGAAGCAACGACTCATCCACCCCATCTTAACAAATTCTTCGTCCATAGGAGATAATTTCATTTTTAATTCTCACTTTTGCTAACAATTTATTATATTTTTATTATTTTTTAACTACAAACTTGATGATCTCGTACTCTCGCTCCACGAATGAGTGAATTTGATTCACTTCTATTAAATACCTAATGCACTGATAGACACACACACTTAAAGACATAAAGAGGTTCTATCTTAACCCTCTCTATTAACTTACAGCATTTAATTTTGGTTCCATTTTTTTTTACATGATTTGTATATGCAGAAAAAATAATTTATTTAAAAAAAATATGTTAACTTGTGTCAAAATATAGTAATTTCTTTTATACAATATAGTGATAATATTGTATTCATTTTAAAAAAATAAACTAACATATTTTAAGATATAACTCATAAAAAAATTATGGCATGTTCAATATAATATTTATTTTAATTAAAATTAATATCATTACTATATTTTATAAAAAAAAATTAGTATATTTTGATACAAGGTTATCATATTTTTAAAAATTGATTACTTTTCCGATATGTACGAACTTATATAGAAAATAGAACCTTTAATTTTGGGCTTGTGGTGTTGTGTTCTTTTATTTAAAAATTACCATGTGCTGGGATATTCAGCTTCATCTTGACATTAATAGATTAAACTTTTTAAGTTGAATTATTCTAGCTTGTTCATATCTATGACAATTTAAAATTATAATCAAACAAACCCTGAATGTCAGGGGTACTCTCCAAAATTTTATTATATTTTGAATTTGTTTGATTGCAACTTTTAAGCAAAATCAACAAGTTTTTTTTGGCCATGAGAAAAGTTGGATACACCTAGCTTAAAAATTCTAGCTTTTTCCTGCTAAAGGGAGGAAAAACCAGCTATTAAGCTGAATTCAATAAGGAAAAAAAAAAAAGATAAAAGCTTTTAGCTTTAAAGCTGCAACCTAACAAGTCCTAAATAAGGAATGTGAAAGACAATTATCTTCAAACATTAGAGAAACATAATTACATAAAGACATTTGAACCAAGCCAACAAAATTTCCAAAATTATCAATCCCAATTAATAGTATGTCCCCAAAGTTTGATTACAAGAAGAAACAGTCAGTGCACAACTATACACATCAAATTATTACTATATAAAGTTTAACATAAATTCAGAATTTAATCTCCACAACCAAATCAGAGCAATAAAGGAAGTATCTTCAATGAGACCAACAACACAAACATAGACCCTTGACCTAAATCAAAAGAAGGGTTATTTATACACCCACAAAAAATTAAAGCCCAACTCAAACAATCCAATAAATTAGACCTGGAATGATAAAAATAAAAATAAAAAATGGGACCCATAACAAGAAACAAGCACAATAAATCATATATATAAGCGTTAATACATATATATATATATATATATATATGCATACCTTGGAATCGGTGAGATAGAATGGATAGAAATGGGGAAAGGGGTTTTAGGGGACTGAGAATTGGAAGAGACTTTCGTTTTTTACGTGCGAGAATAACTTTAGTAGAAATTACGAGCAATTTTAGAATATCCAAAAAAAAAATTAATTTCATCTTGGACTACTCAAAGCAATCCCAATCATTTATCTTAATAGATTCTCTAAACTAATAATAAAATAAGATTATCTCAAATTTACAGAAAATATTTTTTCTCATCGTGTGTATCATCTGTCATATTTTTTAATGCACTTAGTATTACTCGTCAGTTCCAATTTAATGTTTATATATATTTTTTTCTCGTCTTTTTTCTCTATTGAAAATTTAATTAAAAATTATTTATTAAAATATCTCTATTAATTGATTAGAGTAGATAAATAATCATTCAATTCTCTACACCATCTTCAATAATATTGATTGTAAATTCTTAATCTGTATGAAAAATACAAACGTAGCCATTAAATTGGGATGGTGGGTGAAGTTTTTAATCTTTTCTCACTCATAATTACACACATATCAATATGTATAATTGCAGACTAATATTTTATTTTGTTAAATATTAATATTTTTTTTTATCATTTATTGGCTTTAAATTTAGATTTAATTTATTAAATCATTAAATATGAGAAAAATATATAAATAGAATACTATTTAAGAAATGGAAGGGACAAGGGACGAGAAGGAAAATATGAATAGAATTTTATAACAATTTATTACATAATTATTATTTATTAGTATTACATATTAAAATTTTATATTATAAATTAAAATTTAATTATAATAACAAATAAATTTTAAAATATTAAAATTCTATTTTTTACACAATTTAAGAAATGAAACTTTTTGATAAATGCTAATGAAATTGGTATTACTTATTCTTTTTAAATATTAAAATTATTTGCAATGATACTTAAAATTTTAATTTACATGTTATATGTAGTAGTTTTAAATTCAATAATTATTTATAAATTATATTTTATATTTCTAGTAAACAATTTTAATGGAGTGAGAGGATACAAATTATATTGATTTTTCATAGACAATATTGAAATGATGTGGCATAAGAAAATATAGTAGTTGATATGCTTAAGTAATAAATAATGCTTTTTTAGATTTTTTGATAACTTTTTTAAAAATTCTTTCTTTTAAAAAAACCACTAGATAATTTGTTTTCAAAGAATTTGATTTGATGTGAATGCTTTAAGACCATTTACTTCTGTGTCTCTAAAGTGAATAAATGTTTCACACAAATCTTTCTATTTGTCAGTATTTTAAAAAGTAAAATTAAAATTTCAAATAGAAAAATTTACAATTTATAATTTTTTCATTAAATTAATTTTTTTCATCAAAACTTTAAAATCTTGGTTCAGATTAAGGAATTTTTTTATATATTTTTTTACAATATAGACGATGATTCTAGTAATCCCTCTGTACTAATATTTTAGTTCAACATTTCTTTTTGGATGTTCCAAAATATTTGTTCGCTTTTCTAAATATAAATGCTAAAAAAATAAAATGTCTAAATTATTCTTATTTATAGTACCGTTTACTATGCAATCGATATACACACTAAATTTGAGAAATTAATAATAATTTAATACAAACAACTCATTTATGTATATTCTTTAATAAGTTGAGTTTTCAACACAGGGCTAAATTTTGGGATGGGGGAGTAATTTTTAACAAATTTCCAAGAAAGACCAGTGTGGACAATTAGTATGAGAAATAATTTTCAAAAAGTCAAATGTAAAAAATTAAATAAGAAAGACCAGTGAAAATAGTGGTAAATCGCTTAATTTTTTCATGATTAAATAATTCCAAAACGGAAGTGGTTAATAATTTATGAACATCTAAAAAAGAAAATTGGGCCTATTATAACGTGTTTATTATTTATAAATATTTTGTTTTGGTCAAAAAATTGCAACAGTCCTGAGATTGTTGGCAATTAATTTGTAAGCAATTTTTAGTATTAGGCTGGGGCTGGATTTGTTTTGTTTACGGTCCAGTTCGAGCTGACCCGGTTTTGTTCACGCCGGCCCCATTTGCTCCCATGGCACGGTCCGATTGCGAAATTTTGACAGAAATTGTATTTTAATATACGAGAATCTTTCAATATCTATATTATCCGCTCCCCGGAGTTTTTTTTGTTTTACCCATATATAGAACTGGTGGGTTCCGCCTCTCCCTCTGAGATTTTTAGCTCCGCCACTAATTACAGCATTCAATAATTTTGAAAATCCCCTAAATAATACCAACAACAAGAAAATTACCACGAGTCGAAAATGGTACCTATCGTCAAATACAACAATAATCGTAGCTTCCCCGATTAGCACCAAAACCTTTGTTATGCCCAATCCATGTTTTGATCAAAGCCCCCCAGGAGTCGAAAATGGTTGCCATGGTGCTTTGAAGACGCTTCAACCTCTCTCGTTCGATTCCAAGCTCCTCAGCTCTCTTGACTACTCCAAGCTCCTCAGCTCTCTTGACTACTCCGGTATAATTTTTCTGAGTAGGAGGGATATCCAACATCCCTAAAAAAAATTTTAAAACAAAATTTAATATGATACCAGAGTCTAAATGATAAGTTTGAATTATGGATATCGTTATAACAAAAAGTTAAAAAAGAAAAATTACATGTACATTATCCTCCCTAAAGTTTGTTAAAGGGATCACAATCATCCCATTATTTATCAAGCCCAAATTTTTTAGTATATTTTTTTTTTTTTTTTTGTAATTTTACTTTTAAATTGTCAATGTAATTTTTTTTTTCAAAAGTTCCAACCACCCCCATAAATTTTGTACCTATGTATTATGGTACGCCCCTCGTTTACTAATATCCAAACCCATTTATTATATATAAGCATTTATTCCCTTACTATTTGTTATTTTTGACTTGATAGGCCTTTGCCCACGAGTAAGTAAACTATGTTAATTTCTTTTATCGCTAGCTTATTTTGGCCCAAAGTATATGGAATTTAACAAACTATGCACATAATCATTACGGGTCTTGACAAGTAAAACACATTTTATCTATACATACATAAATAATATGCTTATTTTTTTTATAACGACCAAAAAATAGCTAAAATCTATTTTGAATAGTTCAATCATTACAAAATTAAGCATACATTACTTAGAATGCTATGAGAAGACAAAAGTTGAAAAGGCTAATTTTTGATATTTATATATTATATTCAAATTCTTAAAAGCTAAATTTTGAGCATTGCTTAAATTTATGTAACAAGTTAAAAAAAAAGGCAATTTTTGGGAATGGAGGAAGTAATAAAATCATCGTATGAAAATACATAAGAGCATTTACACATGTCTTTCTCATTTTATTTCTAACTTTTTCTTTCTAGAAACACATTTTTCATACAACATGAAAATGGTCCACACCACATCAGACTTTCTAAAAATTTATTTCTATACATAAAATATATTAATATAAAAAAATAATAAATTATGAAAAAAATATTTTTTCATTGGTGTATTTATTTTATTTTGAAGCAAAAAAATTATTTTTTAATAGAGAAATTGTGAATGATAACAATCTTTATTGAGAAATTTAATGTAGCATTTTTAAATATTTTCTAAAAATAAAAATACTATTGTGGGAGATTTTTCTTCGTAATTTCTTATTAAAAGAGGAAGAAATCGCTCTTATAAAGACCGTTGTGAATGCTCTAACATGTAGTGAAATAGATCTAGTGAATTATACAAGACAATAGAACAAAGATAGTTTGGATTATCAAAAAAGAAAATAAAAAAAGAACAAAGATGATTTTTGACTATTAAATTAGTATAGTATTATAATCTATAAAGAATCCGATCTTACAAATTTTGTGCTTATTTTAGCACTTAAAAATTCCTTAAAGAATTAAAAACTTCCCAATTAGCAGGTGACAGTTCTCACAAGCATCTCCCATAATTTTGAAATTTTCATTAAATGTCTAATATTTAAGTTAAAAAAATATATATGTGACTTTAGCATTCCTCATATTATTAGTCTTTTAATTCGTCATGATAATTTTTAAAATATTCAGCATTGGTCTATTTTTATTTCCTAGCTCCGCCCTAGCGTTTATCATATGTTACGGTTCGAGCATAAATGATAGATACACGTCATGCATTTAAATCCTATGTTTTTTGTTTTTTTTTTGTTTATAATCAAATCGTATGTTGTTATTCTATTTGAAGAACAAAAAAGAATTGCGTAACACAAATGCAAGGGACAAATTTATTTTCGTAGAAAAATATAAAAAAAATATAATCCCAACTCAAAATGCATATACAATCATAAATTAATTGGCCTGTGTTGGGGCTTGTCAGGTTGTAGATTTTTAATCTTAAAAACTAGACTGCATTTAATTTTGTAATTTTTAAGAAAAACTTATTTCATGTTTTTGTTTACATAAACTGAAAATTTATATTCATCCAAAGTTTTTCATCGGCATAAAAAACTTGTTTTTTCGTTAACAGCTGCAATCAAACAATTGCCAAGTTTATATATTCAAAGATTGGCATGCAATAAAGAATAATATATTTTTATAAATTTTGGAAATTAGGGCTGTTAAATTTTATTAATTTTTTTTTATGTAGGGTCAGATTTCGAGTGAGGAAATTTTAAGTTTTAACGTCCACTTTTATTAGCTTTAAATAATGCATATTGGTGTACAAACTTACCTTTTTATTTATTTCTTTTTAATATATGTATTTTATAGAAATTCTACCTTTTTCTCTCACAGTTTAATTAACTAAAGGCTACTACATTTTAATTTGTTTTTTTTTTATATATAAAAAAGGTTACTACAACCATTTTTTAGGTTTTTTGTCTTTTCTTATTTTTTTTATTGGGCAATCATTTGGAACAAACGAGCCGACCCAAAACTTTAACTAATTTTCTGTTATTATTTTAGTCATTTCCATAATTTTTATCTCGAACAAGTAAGTTTTTCTTTTAAGGTGTTTTAAGGAAAATCATGTAAAAAGTAATACAAATATTTATATACTTTTTTATTATCATATAAGTATTTATATTATTAAATCATGCATGTAGGTTTTTTCTTAAAAAAAAAAATTAAAAATCGCCTCACAAAATCAAACAATATTTATATTCGTACAATTTCAACTTATATAATGCCTTTATCGGTGTTCAAGATGACCATAAGCTAGTCGAAAGAAAGAACGACCAATAATAACTCGTAAGGAATACCAATTTGCTTACATTTTAAGTAATTTTAGCTTTGTCTTTTCCATCATTCATTTTTTGTATTTGTTCTAAATATACTTGGTAATTGCTGTTGGTAATAAAATTTTCTTACTTGTTTGTTTAAAAATAAAAAATAAAACAAACAAACAATAATAATGCGTCAATTTCTCAAGAAATTAACCCCTAAGTTCCCTAATTCCAAATTATCAAAACTATTAGGATTGTGAAGATTTTATAATGGACCTTAAAAATTAGAAGTTATAAAACTAATAGGAATATAAATATCTCCTCAACTCTTAGTTACATTAGAGTTTTTGTACTCGCCTATTGTATTGTTTTCCGTAGGGATCGCTTTTACCAAGACTCTTGGGTTGTTTTGAAGGGTTTGTTTGAAAGGTTCTGTTTCGACGAACAGTTTCTGAAAGCATTCATAGCAGAATATTTACTCAATTGGATATTATGATTCAAAAATTCACCCTATCAGCGTATCTATTGTTAGAGTATGGATATTTATTTTGGATTTTAAGAAATTTAAATATCTGGATTTGGTGCCCCATAATTTTTAGACAAAATTATCCC
>MKEJ01017306.1:0-13668 GCA_001753735.1 Embelia ribes
AGTATGATGTATATGATGTGGTTTGGATTTGGAATACTGCTTTGGTTATGATGTGGACTTGATTAGATGTTTATTATATTTCAGTTTTAGTTCCCTATTATTTTTGTGGATTGTGGTGTTTGGTTTCTGTATAATAATCACACCCTCGGGTTCCGGGTGCTTGGGATTCGGGGGCGTGACAGTAGTAGAGTAGTAGCGTATAGATGATGAATCCAATGCTTATTGTGTTCACATTCTTAGTGAGCATGGACTTGATAGATGGGTGATGGTGGAAGATGGCGGGATATGATTTTAAGGTCGTTTGTTCCCGAATCTGTTCGAGATGAGGTTCTGCGAGAATCTCATCACTCGCGTTTAGTGGTGCATCTCGGGGGTACCAAGATATTTCACAATATTTATGGTGTCCTTGTATGAAAAAAATATGTTGCAGAGTTCGTACTGTATTGTTTGACGTGCCAGCAAGTATATGCTGAACACAAGCATCTGGGAGGTTTGCTACATCCATTACCTGTTCCTGGGTGGAAGTGGGAAAGAATTATGATGGACTTCTTAGTGGGGTTATTAAGATCGAAGTGGGGTTGTGATGCCATCTGAATGGTTATGAATTGTTTGATAAAATCTACTCATTTTCTTTCGATACATACTACCAACTCAGTTGAGAAATTTTGTCAAAAGTATATCAATAAGATCATTCAGTTGCACGGGGCTCCTGTATCCATCGTATTGGATCATGATCCTCATTTTGTATCATGCTTTTGGTAGAGTCTCCAGAAGGCTTTGGGGATAACTTTTGCAATGAGTATAACCTTTCACCATCAGATAAATAGCCGGTCTGAACAAATGATTTAGATTCTTAAGGGTATACTTCGGGCATGTATCCTTGACTTTGTCAATAGTTGGGAGGAGCATGTGACTTGATAGAATTCATGTATAACAATAGCTTTCATGTGAGTATAAATATGGCCCCTTTCGAAGCCTTATATGGACGTCCATGTCGTACTCCAATTTGTTGGACAGAGGTTGGTGATAGTGCATTATTGGGACCAGAATTGGTCCAAAAGATGACTTAGAATGTGTAGTTGATCAAACAACAATTGCAGACAACTTGTAGTAGTCATAAGAGTTATGCGGATGTGCGAAGGCGACCGTTGGTATTCGAAGTGGTCGGGCATGTATTTCTCAAGGTATCTACGAAGAAGGGTATCATGTGATTCATGATAAAGGGAAAACTTTCACCAAGTAATATTAGCCCTTTTCTTATCCTCGAGGCAGTAGGCGAGGTGACCCTTCAGTTGGAAGCTTGTGGGGGTTCATTCAATCTTTCACGTATCCATATTGCAGAAGTATATTTGGGATCCATCACATGTAATTAACTTTGATGATTTGCATGTGGAGGATGACTACCATACAAGTTACGACTGATTCATATTTTGGGCTCGAAAGAGCAAACCTTGCAAAGGTGCAGCATTCAATTGGTCAAAAAATTATGGAATAGTGGCTTGAGTAAAGAGGTGATATGGGAACATGAGGAGGCGATATGGGCAATGTATCCGAGTTGTTTGTCGATTTTGGTACGTCTTTTATTATTGTGTAGTATATGCAAATTTCAAGGACAAAATTTTCTAACTTAGGGAGAATGTAATATCCCAAAAATTTGAATGTTTTTTTTTTGTTTTTAATAATAATATTAATATTGTATTTAATATTATTATTGCATTGTATGCGTTAGGCGTAGTTGTCGCGTAGTAGCATTGTATAGGCTAGCACATTTTATATCTTTTAAATACATAAAAGTGAAGTTTGACATAGTCAAACATGTTAGATTCTGGCTTGTCTAGAGGATGTTTGACAGGGTTGAAGTATCGAACAATGCATTAAACAACCTATCACAGTGATCCCCTTTTGGCAAAAAGAAAATTTTTCTAAGTGCTTTTCCTGTGTCTGGATGGTATCCGTCGATGAACAAGGAGCAGATAGCCAACTCTGGGTTATTGGATAGATCGTCGTATACTTCAGCATGGTAAAAATTATTTTTTACTGCATGTCACATCTTGTCTTCCTTCTCATTTTACTTTATACCCGAAAAATGATGAGAAAGTTAGAGGGTGAGGTGATTTTAAATCCACAAATCTTCTTCCTAAAAAATCATCTAGCTTGGGAGATCATACGCCCTTAAAAACTAGATAATCTTGATCTCCATTGCATAGGCTTTGAAAAGAGGTAAGTCTTACTTCTTATCTCATTCTTTGGCGTTGTCTCGGTTTCCGTGCACTTATTATCCGATGAAACAAAGTTGATTTTCTTGTTCCTTATCTCGCGTATACCATTTTCTTCTGCAGGTGCATTGACATTGAAAGTGTGGAGATAGATCAACTTGTGGGGGCTAGCACAGGCGATCTGGGGCTTTCGGGAGTTCATTCTAGTGTTTTCTAGGTACGATAGTTGAATAACTTTAATATAAAATTGAAACTATGGTAGTATATTGACGTGATTGATACGTCGCTTAGGCTTTATTGTTTGGTATGGTTGTATGACATTGTTTACATGTTTTCCTTATATGCATAGCTTATAACATGATAAATGCGTAGCTCGACATTCATGTTCAATGCGTAGCCAATATTATATCCAATGCATAAGCATTGCATTCATGGCATGACATAAACTTGTTTTATGAAAGTGAAATTTTAAATGAAAGGCGTTAGTATTGATTTAAAAAGGCATTGTTTTACTTTGGAAAGAAATTTCTTTTTATCGTAATATGTATTTCCGTAGTCTTCTCCTTTCTTTTCGGGACATATAATGTTGAACTTATAAAATGTTTGGAATTTAGCCATAAGGCCTACAACCTTACTGTAAAAGTCAGAAAACCTGATCAGAAATTTTCCATTGATTGAGTCATAATGCGAGTGGCGAGTCAATGAAAGCTTTGGTCATGTCACGATGGGGGTGGCGGACCTTAGCAACTTTATAAAATACATAGAGATACTAGTTCCAACTTTAGAGGTATTGTGTGTTGGCATTGGCGTAGTTTGCATAGACATGTTGTAGCATTGGCGTGGATAACATTCATGTTTCATTATTACATTCATGATTCATGTTATGCATTCTTATATATTGTTATCTGTATATTCATGTCATACATATAGTGTAATTTCCTTTTTATCGTAGATTTAATTGGCTAACCATATACACTCAATTTTCTTCTCTTCTATGCATATTTTTGTAGGTGAGAAGGTAGGCGTA
This sequence comes from Embelia ribes, assembly GCA_001753735.1. Classification (NCBI taxonomy): domain Eukaryota; kingdom Viridiplantae; phylum Streptophyta; class Magnoliopsida; order Ericales; family Primulaceae; genus Embelia; species Embelia ribes. The sequence goes on from MKEJ01017306.1 coordinate 3,244, forward strand.
GAGTATCATTAGATGCTTAGACTTCTATTGCACATATTTTTAGCACAGGCCCAGACTTTCATTGTGTTGTAATAGTGTAACTTTGATCATAATGTATTTTATTATCTTTTGATATGGTAACATACTCTGATAGCATTGCAACATTTACGAAGTATAGATACATTCTTATCCTTGTACACAAGGTGAAGAACACATGTATACCTTCTATCGTATTCATTTTTAGCAAGCATTTAGCTTATGGTATTGTTGTAAACTGTTAGTTTACTTGTATCAGATGTCGTTTATATTTATTTTTTGGTGTTGGCACTGACTTTTTTCCTTTTTTTATTAGTATTGCTTATACGTATTATTATAGGCAGGATATAAGTATATGTTGTTGATGCGAATGCTGTATTTATGTATAATATCGTCCTAAAGTGGCGATTTGTTGCGTGGCAAGATGGCGTAGACTCATTTTCCTTTCATTTTCTTTTGTTTCTTTTCTTTTTCTTTTGTTTCTTTTGTTTTCTTTTCTTTATGTGTTCACGTCACCAAATTTTTCAGGATTTGGGGCGTGACAATCTGGCTGTCAAAATATATATGCATGTTATAATGCAGATTGCATTGACATGTTTCATCCAGTTGTCAAAACGTACATATATTCGTATTATTATTATTTAATTGTATCTTGTTCGTGACCATTACATCAGCTCAATGATAAAATTGCTTGGAGATTTGAATAAGAGATTTATATGAAGCAACCTAAACTTATCAAGGAAGAGGAGTATACTTTGATCTATTTCAGAAAGGCGTTATATGGCCTAAAAATATCCTCGCTTTTATGATGTGGGAGATTCAGTGACATAGTTATGTTTTACTTTGTGAAAATGTGAGATCTATGGGTCTATTTTCTATCAGCATTCTTTGTATGGCAAGACTGTATTGTTTCTATATGTGAATGATAGTCATCGCTGGTGATGATATCGAACATTGAAAGTAGAAAATATTTTTATAACGGCAATTCTACTAGAAAGATTTTATCACTAACGAAGTGCATTATGGATCTAAATTCATTGACTCTGCTATGTGTCCTAACACTAAGCTAATACCAGATCAAGTAGAGTTACTGGGTGATACATAGAAATATCAGAGATTAGCTGGAAGGTTGAATTATTTGACGGTAACAAATTTTATATTTTACTTCTCAAAATTATTGGGGTCTAGTTTATATCTTCTCATAAGACAAAGTTATTTGCATGCAGTCATTTGATATTGAAATTGATTTTCATTTTGTTTTGCGAAAAAGTTTATGGACAATATATGTTCAGAAAGAATATGTGAAGTCACAATAAAGAATATGTGAAGTCACAATATCAACATGCAAACTTATTGACCAAGTCATTAAAAGATTTGGGGTTAAATATATTTGTAATAAATTAGAAATATATGATATTATTTCTCCAATAGGGTGGCGTGTAAGAAATTTTATTTTATACCAAATATATGTAAGATACAGAGAAAATGTATTGATGCAAAATCCCGTACATTTGCAACATATTTATTGTATATATATGAGGTTTTAAATATCGGCCGTTACTAATACGCAACGCCGGTACGTAATGATTTTGGGAGTTGCTAAAATCGTTACGAGCCATTACGGAGGCGAGAATGAAATTTCCAGCCGTTATGTGCTCTATATCAGCCTTCACGAAATCATATCGGTTGTTACGGTCATTATGGTAATTAGAAAAATCAAATAAAATTAAATAAAGTAAATAATAACATTTAAGGAATTAAACATAGAAAATTTATCATAACAATATAAAAATGATTAATCAAATAATTTATAAGAGGCCAAAGATAATAAGTGGCCACAAAGTGACTAATCTTATGAGTAGAAATTAGTGGTCCAAAGATAAAACCAACTTTCTACAAAAATATTAAAAAATACATATTTAAAACATTAAAGTTTTAAAAAATGTTAACATAAAAGTCATAAAAAGTATACGAAACTATTAATAATGTAATTTTATGGTATAAGTAGTGCATGATTGAAATTTAGATAAGTCAAGTGAAATTGAAAAAAATTTGCAGCTCTGTTTTCCACAACTATTACGTTACGGCCGTTATATACCGAAACCGTTACACCGCCACCGTTACCATTACAGTAGTCGCGATCGTTATTTAAAAACTTGATATATATATATATATATATATATATATATATATATATATATTAATGGAGGCAGACCTAATATCATGGACTTGCTTTATTCAAAACATAAAAGTCTGTCTTGTGTACAAAATGTCAAGATAACTACCTTATTATAATTCAATGAAAGTGTAAATTCGCAAGTGTAATTTGAAAATTTATGTTTTGTTATTTATTATAAGCAAAAGTCGTTCAAATTAAGCTGCCAAAATAGACTGATTCAATAAACCATATAGTTAATTAGCTTGTCATCTTTGACCTTCTTAGTTTGGGGAACTCTTAAAACACTACCAAGTCAAACTTATTCTTATTTATTTATTGGAAATGGCCTCAAAATATCGATTGCTAGAATATTTATGGGATATGTATAAAATATTTATTTACATATTTAAATGGGGATTTTTTTTTCTTTTTTCAGAATTGAAAAGTGGCTGGATAGGTCATTTTTGGGGATCATTTGGTTTTTTAATACACTCCGTATATGCCTACGATAAAAATAGAAATATTAATGCAGCTTGGAAAGCGGAAGTTGTATTCACATTTGAAAGTAAAGTTGAAAAAAAGAAAAAATACATAATTTTTCAGAGAAATAAAATTTAAAGATGATTGTTTATATGGAAAAGTTAATTTTCAAAAAATAATTTACCAGTCTTAGGTCAAAATAGAAGACACCATCTTTGCCCAAAATTGCATGGAAAATATATTTCAAAGTCAACCATTGACGTATTAAAACTAAGAATTTAAATAATGGTGGCGGCTGACATAATGGTAACGATGGTGGCATAACAGTTTTGAAGTGTAACACCAATTGTATAATGGTAGCAAAAATCGGAGCCATGAACTTTTTTTATTTTTGCAATTTTTTTTATTTTGTTCTTCATAACTGTTCGTAACATTCGTAACGGACTGATACTGTAATTTCCCAGAAATTCGTATAAATTTTTTGTAATTAAATAATATGATTAATTATACTTAATGATATTATTTATATTCGTTATTGCATTCGTAGTCGTTGTTTCGTTACTTTCATGGATGTCGTATGTATTGCGTAGTTTCGTATGCCTATCATAGTCGAGGACTATGATTCGTTGTCATAGTGATGCATTCGTATTCTAGTATCATCTCGTAGTCATGGGGTAATTCTCGAAATCGTAAGAATCAATTCGTAGAGGTTTCGGAGGTTGTTTCGGGGTTTTCGTCGGGGTTCGTCGGTAATCACGATAAGTCGTGTACATGGAGTTCCAGGCATTCAAATGTCTTTCTGATTATTTGACACGTCCATTAGTCTCTATAAGTGATTCCGAGTCTTTTTGAAAATTTTCGGCCTGAGGGGTTTGGACCCGAAATTCTCGTGGCTTCGATCGATCCAGTAGATTTTGGATCGATCCAAAGTTGCAGGCTGGTCGATCCAAATAATGTTGGATTAATCCAACTGGTCAGATTCGGATGTTAAGCTGTTAACTTCACTTCTTCTCATTTACAAAAAAATACTCTTAAGTCCGGAGAGAGAGAGGGGAGAGGAGAAAATGGGGTTTTCAACATTTTGGCTCGGGATCATCTAGCTCGGTAGCTTGCCTGAGTTCAAAAAGTGGATTTTTGGAATTAATGACTCGAGGAGATCATTTTAGAGTAAGTTTTTCTTTCTCTTGAGTTCGTTTGTTTTTCCACTATTTTCGTGCCTTTCGGGTAAGTTTTTCTTTCTCCTGAGTTCGTTTGTTTTTCCACTATTTTCGTGCCTTTCGGGTACGTTGAAATAAATTAGTTTTTCTTACTCCTTATCTCGTATGAATCATTTCTATATGCAGGTGTAATATGATCTAAGTTCGTTTACTAGATCGTTTTTGGGGCCGAAATTTAGACGTTTACGAAGCAATATCATCTCGAATTGCTGGTAGTTTGCCTTCGAGACTTCCACACTTTCTTATCACCATTACAAGGCAAACGTATTGACATAAGTATTGTCAATTTCTATTTTCGTAAAATTGGTCTTCATTTTCATGTCGAGTCTCATTGAAATAATTATTTGAATTTATTTCTTATATTTCGTAGATAACTTAATTGTATAGGTTCGTCTCAATTTGTATGGTGTAAAGAGCTCGTTAGAAGGAGCTAAGAAAGGGGCGACTCGGGGTGGCATTGGTTTAGACGTTTAGGGGCATACATATAAGGTACGGGCAGAAATGAATAATAGTATAAGTTTAAACATATATGTGTAGATAGAATATATATTTATATTTAAGCTTTAAGTGTAATATTCATTTACGTTTGAATTACACTTTCCTTGGATGTCATACGTTTATCATCTTAAACATGGCGTCAAAATTCAAGTAAGACGTTAAGTGTACGTTTCGGCATATTATAAGCAATGTAGGTAGGTCGCCTATGTGGTGACTTACTTTTATGTAAGCATTTCGAAAGATGCATATCAGTATTCGGAGGATGTATGTAAATATTTAAACGACGTATGCTAGTAATTGAGGAAGTATTTTCATAGTTAAGCAATGTCACGTTATATCATGATATATATGTACGATGTTATGCAATATAGTAACGTATAAGTATGCATTGCAATGTAAGTAAGTTAAGAAGTATAAGTAGCGATGTATGATAAGTATCGGGGCATATTATCTATTAGTATTCGTAGAATATTTATGAACAAGCATAAGACGCTTGTATATTGTTCATGCCTAGTTTTCTTGGTATTCTCATATATTTGTTGTACCTTATAATCAAGAGTAGGACACGTTTTGTCCTGGTAATTATGTAAGTAAGTACAATGCCTATACATATCATCGTTTTGTCGTGGCATTTATGTTAAGTGAGGCATATGGCGTAGCATGATCATAAAGCGTTTGGCGTATTATTCATATTCATAAGCATACATGCTACAATTTTAAGTATATGGGAATAAGTTATCGAGGGCAATATGAAATGCCCGATTCATTTTAAGAAAAAAGGGTACAAGGGACACCTCCCATTTTTAAGTAAATGCGGCATTTTTAAGAAGGGAAATTCCATGTTTTATGTTATCGTTACGTCATGGCATGACCATAGTTTACGCTATCATTTTGTTGTGGCATAACCTATGATTTCGTTATCGTTTTGTCATGACGGATCATAGAAGGACGTTTAATCTTCAGAGACGTTATGTCGTCTCGGGTATAAGGAACACCCCATTTGCAGATGCATAAGTGCATTAATTTATAGTCATAGTATACGAGATAAGTCTCATATGTATAAGTGCATTGATTCGTAGTCATAGTAAATGAGATAAGTATCGTATACATAAGTGCATTGATTTGTAGTCGTAGTATACGCATAAGTGCAATAAATTCGTAGTTAGTATAGACGAGTTAAGTCTCGTATAATTTATATGAGGCCTCTTTATGTAGTAGGCCTAGACGAATTATGTTCTCGGATACGGATGATTATTTCATAGGTAATGGTAGTATGTGTTACATTCTTACTTAAATGGTAATAAACTATAAAATGATTGTGTTCATTTTTCATGTTAAATACATGTTATTTACTACTTACTGTTAGATTTATTATTTTGTTGATTTCTGACTCATACATTTTTTTTCCTATTATACATTATCATGTAATTATATAGGTTCGGAGTTTGTCTTAGGACTCGATTGTTAGACTATGGAGCTGCTTGTGGGGGTATATTTTGTAGCTTTGGACTATTTTTGTATCAGATATGATGATTATATATTTTGAATTTAGTAGCGCACTTTGATTTAGTGATGATACTTATGAAAGTATATGTATGTTCTGGCTTTTGTACATGAGGTGAAGAACATACTTAGACTTTTCCTATTATTATTATTATTTTGTTAAGCCTACAACTTGAAGTTGTACATGTAAACAGGTAGTTTACAGTTATTCGTAGTGGAGCTGTATATTTATGTTTATACAGGTTTTGGAGACTTTGTTTGGGAACCATATTATATATGTTTATGGCAGGATAAATGTGTATTCGGGAAATGGGTTGTATTAGTTATCGTATTTTGTTCTTTTATTCTAATGTCCCCGCGTCACGGATTGTGGGGTGTGACAGGTTGGTATCAGAGCTAATCAGGTTAAGAAAACCTATGAGCTATAAGGTAGGGCGTCTACTAAGTTGGGAGCAACATTAAGTTATGTGCGTTGTTAAAAGATGAATGTTCTTAAATAGAGAACAATTAGCAAGTTAAGTCTGTTAATCATATGTTAAGTTATGCAATTGATGAGATGTATGCATTTGTTAAGTATTGGGGATGTACATGATTCGATATATATATGTCGGTATATATATTCGGTTAGAGATGACCTTTTATTACTTCTAGTTTGGCTATTATATTGGTTATGTCCATATAGCACCTAGATGCATTGTTGTAAGATAAGATATGCATAGTATATATTATATGATTGGTAAGTGTAAGATTATACAATATGTGTAGTTATATATATGTGTGTGTGTGTGTGGGTATGTGTGTGTATCTTGATCGTTGACATTCTTCCTCTTTCTAACTTGTATGTGGAATTAGAATGGCAAGAGGCAGAGGAGGTCGTCAAGGCAGTTGAGGATTTTGGGGTGGAGCTCAAGATCATAGAGGATGACTTTCGACGAGGTGCACATGGGTGCGAACTATACAGGATGTGGCGGAGGAAGAAAATATTCCTAATCTTGAAGAGACTACAGATGAGGAGGGTATGGAAGTATCTGAGAATGAGGCTATTGGACCTCAACCTCAAATTCCACCTTATGCTAGTCCTCAACCGGAGGCGGGAGCATCGACTATATTTCGGCCCATAGAAGGAGCATTCAATCAAATGGAAAGGAGTGTTTTTGGAAGCGGAGAGATTCAGGCATTTTCAACTCAAAAATATTTTCAAATAATGGATCCCCCTACTTTTAGGGGTAACAGGGAAGTGACTTTAGCGGAGGAATGGATTATGGAGGTGGAGCGGATTTTCAAATCCCTCCAAGTGGTCGAGGATGATCTAAGAATGGCAACTGCGCCATTTTACCTAAGGGGCAAAGCTGCTCGTTGGTGGAGGAGTCAAGAGGAAGTATACAGACATGAAGGCATTAAGTAGATTGCCTTTCGGAGACTTTTTCTGGAGGAATTCTTAGAGAAAGGAAGCGCGGGGATTTTGTAAATCTGACGTAGCGGACTTCTAATGTTTGGGAGTATCAGATCTTTTTCATAGATCTCTCGCATTATGTACCGGAGCTGGTATCGATAGAGAAACTACGGGGTTGTCGATTTAAGAATGGGTTACAGCCTTCGATCCAGTCTTATGTGGCGTCTGGTCTTCACGACGCTTTAAAGAAGTGCGTTAGAGTGGCGATGGAAGTGGAGTATAGCTTGGACAACAAGCAACGTATAAGTGTATCTCATTACTCTCAACCTCCGGGTCAGCTTTCGGGTTCTCATATGATACAAGGCTCAAGGAACCGTAGTGGTAAAAGCGAGAATGGCAGTAGTAGCGGAGGTGGAGGTGGTGAAAAAAAAAAATTCGCTAGGGGACTTTTCTACTCCCTTTTCTGGTGGTCATTCTTAGCTTACTGGATCGTCGAATTCGGGTTCGACTATGCACAGTGGCAGATGCTACAACTGTTGCTAGCGACATCACTTAGCTCGGGATTATACAAATCCGATATTTTGTCACCTTTACAATACCAAGGGGCATGTTCAGAATTCTTATCCCCAGGCCTTTTGTCACGGTTATGGCAATAAAGGTCATCTTCATTCGAGGTGCCCAGAAAGCTTTTTGATACCAAGCTTACAATCATCATCTTTGGGGGCAGCTCTCGGACCATCTTTTATTGTATTTTCTTCTTCTTCTCTACAGAGTGTATGGGTTTCTCGTGGGGGTTATCATGGGGCAGTGTTGGACGTGGTTCATCACAGCTTGGCCAGATTCAATAGGCTTGATCTTACGCTATGCCTCAGGCTTCGGATGTATCTAAGTCTTTTACGTATCGAGGTATATTATGATTTCGTTCTATACGGAGTCTATTCATTTTTATTTTGCTATAAATGCATCATGCGTAGTTACGGAGGAAATGCATTGTTTTTTTTATCAATGCATCATGTATAGCCATGTGCAGCCATTTACATTTAGGCATGCTATTATATTGGTTACATCCATTTAACATCTACATGTATTAATATGTATTGACATTTGGTGAAGGATATTAGTCATCTCACTAGCTTGTGTTGTGATGTGAGATGATTAGCGGTATTCATAGTTTTGTCTATGATATATCATATTTAGAATATGATTCTGTTTTATTATTTTTAGAGCGAAGGCATAGTTATATGTATGTTGCAGGGATAAGATAAGTTTGTATGATAGGGGTTGGTATAAATTACCATGAGAACATTGTGTCAGTTTCCTTATAGGACCACACTATCTGTTATGTAGCTAGTCTCTTTCATTACGTTTCTTCCTATTGTTTGGATTCATGGAGTACTCTTATCATTTTTTTCGTGGAATACTATCATTGATCGTTTAGAAACTTGTTGCAATTGACATTCCCTCTTACGAAACTCATACATAGGGGCTAAGTTCGAGTGGAGCTGTAGATGTGACGAGTTACCTTCTTATGGTGGGTTTTTTTTTTAGCCTTACCATTTCATTGGTTATTTGATCTTTAACATCTTGATACATTGGAAGTATATACGAGACTCTTTTCCACGTGAAAGACTTTGTTTATCTTCACATTGGAAAAGACAAATGTTATGAGATATCACCGATAGTTCTTGTAGATATGATGAACAAATGCCTTGTTGTCATTTGATTTATCTTGTTATGGCCTTAACTTCGACGCGTTATTCTATTTTGTTGGTTACGCTAATTTTGGGGACGAAATTTCCAACAAAGGGAGGATGTAATGTCCCAGAAATTTGTATAAATTTTTTGTAATTAAATAATATTATTAATTACCTTTAATGATATTCTTTATATTCATCGTTGCATTCTTAGTCATTGTTCCGTTGCTTTCGTGGATGTCGTATGCATTACGTAATTGCATATGCTATCATAGTTAGGGACTATGATTCATTGTCATAGTGATGCATTATAGTATAGCATCTACCTAGTAGTCATGGGTAATTCTTGAATTCGTAGGAATCCATTTGTAAAGGTTTCGGAGGTTGTTTTGGGAGTTTCGTCGGGGTTCATCGGTAATCGCGATAAGTCGCGTACATTGAGTTCTAGGCATTCAAATGCCTTTCCAAAAGTTGTTTGACACTTCCATTAGTATCCATAAGTGATTCCGAGTCTTTTTGGAAATTTTCAACCCGAGGGGTTTGGACCCAATATTCCCGTTCCTTCGATCAATCCAGAAACTTTTAGATCGATCCAAAGTTGCAGACCGATAGATCCAGCTGAAGTTGGATCGATCCAAATGGTTAGACTTTATTGACTTCACATTTTCTTTTCATTTACCAAAAAATACTTTTAAGTTCAAAGAGAGAGAGGGGAGAGGAGAAAATGGGGTTTTCAACATTTTGGCTTAGGATTATTTAGGTCGGGGGCTCGCCCGAGTTCGAAAAGTGGATTTTTGAAATCGCTGCCACGAGGAGATCATTTTGGTGTAAGTTTTTCTTTCTCCTCAGTTTGTTTGCTTTTCCTCGAATTCCGTACTTGCGGGTACTTTGAAATAAATTGATTTTTCTTACTCCTTATCTCATATGAATCGTTTCTATATGTAGGTATAATACAATTCGAGTTCGTTTGCTAAATTTTTTCAGGGGCCGAAGTTTAGACGTTTACGGAGCAATATCATCTCAAATTTCTCGTCCTTTGGCTTCGAAACTTTCACACTTTCTTATCATTATTACGAGGCGAATGTATTGACGTAAGTATCATCAATTTCTATTTTCATAGAATTGGTCTCGATTTCTATGTTGAGTCTCATTGAAATAATTATTTGAATTTATTTCTTATATTTCATAGATGACTTAATTGTATCGGTTTGTCTCAATTCATGTGGTGTAAAGAACTCGTTAAAAGGAGATAAGAAAGGGGCAACTCGGGGTGGCATTAACTTAAACGTTCGGAGGCATACATATTAAGGTATGGACAGAAATAAACAATAGTATAAGCTTGAATGTATCTTTGTAGATAGAATGTATGTTCATGTTTGAGCGTTAAGTGTAATATTCATTTACGTATGAAATACACTTTCTCCGGATGTCCTTCATTTATTATGTTAAACGTGGCATCAAAATTCA
>MKEJ01017309.1:1167-16839 GCA_001753735.1 Embelia ribes
GTGAGTTGCGACTAGAAGTTGGGTAGCCGTTTAGGGACTTGGATGCCTTATATGCTTTAATGTACCGTGTGTGTTTTGAATGCTTTTATGCATGAGTCATATTTTTTTTTTCTCAAAAACCTATTTTTCATATTGAAAATCGTCGATGGATTGGAGGTAGATGTCGACGTACTAGGTTTATGCTAGCTAGGCAGGAGACGCCCTGTCCACCCAACATGGATCTTTACTTGTGGATAAAGTTACCCCAACAAATTGTCGCGTGTTTTGATTTTTTTTGTACATTCATTACATAAACATAATGTGAACATATGATTAACTTGAGTTGTCTTTTGCTATAATATGCTAGAAAGTAGAAGAAGCAAAAGCCGTGGTGCTAGCGGCAACCGTGGAGGTATATATGGGCATAGGGGTGAAAACCCTCCACTACCTACTGAGAGAAGAGTCCATGGGACACAAGCCTAGATTCGTGCCATGAAAAAGGTGTTTGCAATTCTTTTTCCACCGCCAATCGAGCATGAGTTGTCGTTCGATGACAGCTTCTATGAACCTATTGTTGATGGCATGCCGAACTAGAAGATCAACGATAATGCTTTTACGGAGAGTGAGTCGGGGGAAGAGGTAGGCATTTGTAGGTGTCTAAGGTGTGGTTCCACCCGTCAGACCTATTTTGGAAATGATTGGGGTTGCACTTAGGGCAACTAATGTGGATTTAACTTAGCTGGTGACATTGATGGGGAAGTAGAATCGAGAGATAATTTACACGGTACTTGTGGGGGTGATGGGGCACGCTAATGAGGTCGAGATTATGGAAATGTGCATGTTAAGGATACAAAATGAGTTAAGCAAGTTTACGGATGCTATATTTGAGGGTCGGGATGATGCAATGGAGTCTTATATGTGGCTATTGGGGATGGAACATCACTTCGCCACCCTTAGAGTCACCGATCCGTTAGTTATGGCCAGAGTGGCCCCGAGTATATTTGTGGATGAGGCAATCAAATAGTGGAAGGAAAACCGTGTATTATATCTAGTGGGGGATATTACTTAGGAGGACTTTAAAGTCATCTTCCTGGGTAAGTATTTCTCACTAACAAAGCGACATGAGATGAAATAAGAATCCTTACAGTAACCAATTATGCACACAAGTTCATCGTGCATGCTTGGTATGCACCAGAGTATATGGTGATGGGGGATGAAAAGATTTGGAGGATTTAGAATGGGATGCATACTGGAATTAGGGCTAATGTAGTAGCTACTAGGGGAAGAAGTTGGAGGATGTAATCAAGAATGCGAAGTATCATGAGTGTTTGGAAAGGAATACAAAGAGGATACTTTAGAAGAAGGGGAATGGGAGCCAGAATCTGTCACATAGGCAGCTACAATAGAGGGTACAACAACAGACAGAGACAAAGAAATACAAACAGGACTGGTGAGGGTGGACACAATAGCTATAGTTGGAGTGCACCGAGTAGAGGTAATAGGAATTGGAAGAGAGGTCGCGATTATGAGGCACGAAATTCATCGGGGCAATCACACTAGAGGTCGTTGACTACTGTGGGAAGTAGTAATCGAAATAAAATAGGGTGTTATCCATGTGATGATGAGGGGCATATGATTCACTTTTTCCCTTAGACTCAGTATAAGAAATGTAGCGAGATGGGACACATGGGGAGTGATTGTCAAGCACCGAATACACATACTTGCGGAAGGGTGGCTAACACATCCACACAACTAGCCACATTGCTTCAGTCTAGGGTTGGGACTAGGCAAGAAGGTCATCAAGGGAATGGAAATCAAGGAATAGACTCCATAGCAGTACTAGTTCCTTATACACGCCTTTATGCACTCACTGATGGCACCGCCGATTAAATGGGACCCTCCGTCCATCGAGGTACTCTTTTGATTCATTCTTCTTATGCATATGTATTATTTGATATGGTTACATTCCGTTCTTTCATAGCTGCTAGTCTAGTAAAATCTTTAGATTTAGAGCCAGAGCATTTTGATGGGGGTATGTCTGTTGATACACAACTAGGTGTTAGTGTTATACCTTGTTTTGTCTATCGTTCTTGTTTCATTTAAATCCCTGGATGGGAATTCGAGTATAATCTCTTAATGCTTGATATGAGCGGTTTCAATGTTATTCTGGGTATAGATTGGTTGTCGGCCAATCATGCTATTATTGAGTGTGATCATAAACGAGTTATGTCATTCCCTGGGGAAGGAATAACTATGCATATGTGGGAGGAAAGAGTATTTCGTGTGACCTTGCGAGGTCAGTTGGGGATGCCCTCAGTTGTCTTCTCACAAATCTCTCTTTTTCTGAGATCAAGCAGACTCCATCGGAATTGCCTCCAGTAGTTCATGAATTTTTTGATGTCTTTTCAGAGGATCTTAGTGGATTGCCGCCACATTATGAAGTGGAGTTCACCATTGACCTAATTCTAGGAATGCGACCTATTTATGGAACTCCGTACCGTTTGGCGCCTGCTGAGTTGAAAGAGCTGAAAATTTAGATAGATGGCCCAAAGAGTAAGGGATTTATTAAGACAAGTGCGTTGTCGTAGAGTACACCAGCCTTATTTGTACAAAAGAAAAATGGATCGATGAGAATGTACATCAATTACAGGAAGTTAAATCGGGTGACAATAATAAAGAATGAGTATCTGTTACCGAGGATCGATGACTTGTTCGATCAGCTAAAAGGGTCAAGGTATTTCTCAAAGATCGATCTTCGTTCGGGATAACATCAGTTGCGAGTTCGAGAAGAGGATATACCGAAGACTACTTTCAGTACACTGTATGGGCCCTATGAGTTCCTAATCATGCCATTTGGGTTGACAAATGCGCCAGCAATGTTCATAGATCTAATAAACCGAGTGTTTCGTGAATATTTGGACAGGTTTGTTTTCGTTTTTATAGACGACATTCTTGTTTACTCGAACATAAAGGAAGAACATCAGTAGCATCTACATATAGTGTTATCGATTTTACGAAGCCACCAGTTGTATGCAAAGTTATCGAAGTGTGAATTTTAACTTTAGGAAGTGAGGTTTCTGGGGCATGTGGTGACAGCAGGAGGAGTAGCAGTAGATCCATCGAATGTTGAAGCGATGTCAAAGTAGGAACAGCTGAATAATGTATTTGAGATTCGGAGTTTCTTGGGATTAGCAAGTTATTATCAACGGTTCATGAAAGATTTCTTCACTATAGCATCTCCAATGACCAGCCTTACTTGCAAAAGGGTCAAGTTTGAGTGGGATGCCAGGTGCGAGGAATCCTTCACAAAGCTGAAGGAGTTTTTTACGACGGTGCCTATATTGAATAGAGTTTGGGCAATCGTTGTTAGGACCTGATATGGTGCAACAAACTTCGGAGGTGGTTAACGTGATTAAACAGAAGTTGGAGACAGCACAAAGTCTTTAAAAGAGTTACGTGGATAAGAGAAGACGCTCATTATCTTTCGACAAGGGGAACTACGTGTTTCTAAAGGTCTCACCATGGAAAGGGGTAATGTGTTTAGATAAGAAGGAAAAATTGGCACCGAGATTAGAGGGACCATTTCAGGTTATCGAAATGGTGGGAAACTTGGCATACCAGTTGGCACTACCGCCTCATTTGGAGAACGTGCACCCGGTATTCCACGCTTCTATATTGCGAAAGTACTAGCCGGATCTGTCGCATGTGATAGATCATTCTGATTTGATGGTAAGTGCAGCAATTGAGGATAGTAGATCGTAGCGATAAAGTTTTGCGATGAAAGGTAACCCCTCTTTTTCGGATATTTTGGAAACATTATGGAGTTGAAGAGCATACATGGAAACGTGAGGAAGAGATGCAAAGCAAATACCCAGAAGGTTAATGTTGCAACATCCTCACTAAAAATATGGTTTCGTGTAGGACAAGCATCCAGCTATCGTGCCCCTCTATTTAGTGCTTGTTAGACTTTTGAGTTGGTTTTTGCTTATTATATACCTTCTTTACCGCGCACCTTAATTTTTCTTTATTTTTTGGATCTATCAAACACCGTTCTTGGCGCATGGTAGCTTAAAAAGCTTCTCATTCAAGGATCATTTGCATCTCACAAAATCTTATGAGCGACAGTTCAATCAGATAGAACACCGCACATCGGAGCTTCAATTCTTGCTGCTTCTCAATCTCAAAGTATATTGAATCTAGAGGTTGTTCCGATTGAAAACATTCCACTGTCAATTCGTCAGTTGCACACCATGAATGCTAAACCAGCCGTATTGTTCTCAGCATTTGAATTACAGAGGTAAGAGGCTCCTTTTCAATTTTCCCTAATTGCTAAGTTCTCCAAGGGACGACCAAAAATTGATTATATTCAGGAACGCACTCATAAGCATTGGGGGCTCAACAATCCTCCAATTGTAGGTATGATTGATACTCGGCATGTCTTTATTAAATTGCATGATGCAGTTGATTTTAATCGAGCTTGGACTCAAACCTCACACCAGATAGAGGGAGCTATGTTTCGCTTGTTTAAATGGTTGTGTAATTTATCTCTACAGCAAGACTCTTCCATTGCTCCCGTGTGGATTCGATTACCACTCTTGCCTTTGAATTTTTGTGTGCTTTCATACCTAAAGGCTATAATTCAGTCTATTGGGAAGTTTTTAATAGCTGATGCCCCCACTTTGACCCATACGAAACCAGCGTATGCTAGAGTATGTGTGAGATTGATCTACTAAGAGCCAAAGAAACTCATATTTGGATTGGACAAACACTAGATGAAGGCTTCTGGCAAACTGTTGAAAATGAACGATTTCCTAAATATTGCAAGAATTGTTGTTTGCAAGGACGTGAGATTTTTTAATGTAGAAAGCCTATAATGGGGGCTGGACACTTGGGGATGGAACCTAATAAAATGAATAAGAACAAAGTTTTTAGTGAATTAAGGAGGTTAGGAATAAAGATGAATTTGCTAAAGCTAAGGGGACAAATTTGACTTGTGTTCCTAAGGGGATTGGAAAGATGATAGCTTCTTCTTCAGGTACAGAATCAGGTCGTATGAATGGATGGACACTTAGATACTTTAGATTCTGGTTGCAAGGAGGGGTGTAGGGCAGAAGTTAACTCTAATGCTCAAAATCTTGTACAGGAACCCTTTAAATCTAGTTGTGATGCTTCTTCAAATTCTCTGGATTGGAAAGTGACGACTAAAACAAAGACCACAACTGAGATGGTGGAAAAATCTCCTAATATTTTAAAAGAGAATCATGAATGTTATTCAGAGCCTAACAACCATAAGCAAGAGATCTCGACAGGGGGAAATTCATTTTCTTTACTAGCTGATAAGGAAAATCAAAAGAGGAATTTGAAAGAAGAAAAAGGGAAGAAGTATCTGATCCTTTAAATGTTCCCCTAAAGGATCTGTCTATCTCTGATTCTCACAAAGATTGTCAGATTTCTTTGATCACTTCAAGCTTTTTTCTAGTTTTGTTGTTTTAGTTGATGGTTTTGCCTTAGAGTTGTTTGTAAGGGTGAAAGCCCAAACTTTTGTTATCAATAATTTTTTTTTGTTTTGTTGGGGAAAAAAAAAATCAGGCCTTAATTACTACTACCATTTACTTGGGTTTTATCCTGTAGTTTATGATTGTTGAGGAAGATGATGCAAGACCAAAGTTGGTCTGGACGAGATGTGCTTTGCTCCAGAAGAAATCCAGTTCATCCGGACGAGATTCTAATCGGAAAATTTTGTAGAAAGACGTATTGCGTTATATTGCGAACCCTATCCTCTTAAAACATATTTTGGCCGCCAAAAACACATATAGAAAGAGAGAGAGAGGTGATTTTCTAAAGCCCCGAACATCCAATTCTAGGTGGTAAAACAATTTGATTAGCGATCTAAGAGCGGATTTGAGATCATCTCTTTGTTTTCCATGGCGTGAGGTAAGTGGTTCATCAAGTTTACACCTAGTGACGTATGGTTATGCAAATAGTAATTGAATTCTTGTTTATTATACGTAGGTGATCGTGAATTTGGTAGTAAGCCTGGTAGAAGCGGAAGTTAGGGTTTCTCATCAAGCTTTCCGAGGAGTTGCGCACCAAACTTCAAGTGCAGTTAGAATTTATTGTATTTGTGATTAGAACCACAAGTCTTTGTGTGATTGTGTTCATGAGTTGTTGTTATTTGCTTTTGTGCCTTAATGCGTGGTAGATAATCGTGTACTATTATAAGTAGTGTAAATTGAGAATTTTGATAACATAACGAGAAAATTTGAATTGAGCAAATAAATTGAATTCTACGTTTAGAGGGTGTGAGGACTGGTCCTCTAAACGGAGA
Source organism: Embelia ribes (assembly GCA_001753735.1). Classification (NCBI taxonomy): domain Eukaryota; kingdom Viridiplantae; phylum Streptophyta; class Magnoliopsida; order Ericales; family Primulaceae; genus Embelia; species Embelia ribes. The sequence goes on from MKEJ01017309.1 coordinate 7,475, forward strand.
ATGTGCTTATATAGGGTGCGAGGATTGGCCCTAAAATGTGAGTACAAGAAAGGGTGTGAGGACTGACCCTCTAAACCTTTATGCGTAAAGTCACAGGAAAGTCACAATCCATGGAATGTATGTGTTACAAGGTGGTGTTAAACTGTGAAAACTTAATAATTGTGTATCGTAAATTGTGGTATAACTAAATGAGTGCACATATTCTTTGTTTCTTTCTTGAGAAGTTGTATTGTGATAATTTTATTTTTGTGCTTTGGTTGTTCATTTTCACAAACATAATTTATGGTTGTTCTACTCACAAACATAGTAAAACTAACCACCTGTTTGGATTTATTTTGTTACCCAAACAGGGACAGGAACAGGTGGAGTGCATATCCAGGATTAGAGTTGGTAGAGCTCACTTGAATATATGGGTAGTAGTTTCATTTTGTTTTAATATTTCAAGAATAATGTTTAGTTAATTTTAAAAACTATAGGCCGTCGAATCAAGATGATATTTTGAGATTTTGGGTTTTCAAATAAATGCCCGAGTTGATATTTCATGAGATTTTGAGAAAACGATGTTTATTTAAAAAGTTTCATCTTTCATTATATGCGACGTTGTGTAAGTCATGTACTCGGAATGTGTTGCGAAATTCCAATGCGTGATAGTTTAGTATGAGAGCTTAAGATTTACGAACTATCTTGGGAACTGGTGGGTATCGGGTTAGGTATCGAGTAAGCTACGTCTAGAAGTTGGGTAGGCTTCTAGGAATATGGATGTCTTGCATGTTTTGTTGTGCCTTGTCTGCTTGTGTGTTTTGGGTGCTTCAATCCATGAATCGCATATTTTTCAAAAAATTTATTTTTTTATATGGAAAAACCGGTTGTGGGTTAGAGGCAGATGTCGACGTTGTAGGTCCGTGTTGGTTGGGCAGGGATGCCTTGTCCGCCCAACATGGAGCTTCGCATTTGGACAAATTTACCTAACTAATTACAATGTGTTTTGCTTACCTTGCATTTTCCCTACATAACTTAATGCGAGCATGTGATTGGCTTAAGTTGTTGTCTATTATAGACATGAGAAAAAGTAGAGGAAGAAAGAGCCGTGGTGCTAGCGGCAGCCGTGGAGGGAGAGATGGGTGTAGGGGTGTCAATCCCGCACCACTGGCTAAGAGGAGGGTTCATGGCACACGAGCCCAGATTCGGGCCATGAGAGCGGCACAATTCCTTATCCACCCCCGATAGAGCCAGAGGCATCATCGGAAGTAGCAGCTTCCTTACGGAAAGTGAGCCGGGAGAGAAAGAGGAGGAAGAGGTAGCGTCTGTTGGTGTCCAAGGTATAGTTCCGCCCGTCGTACCCAATTTGGCACGGTTGGAGCTGTTTTAAGCCCAAATTGATGTGTTATGAGACGTTGAGAAAATAATGTTTATTTGAGAAGTTTTATCATCCATTAAATGCGATATTTTGTAAGTTGTTTTCCGGATATGTTGTGAAATTCCGGGGCATGATATGAGAAATCTCTCATTTAGAGAACTGGTGGGAATGTTCTAAGCAAATAAAGCTAAAAATAGAGTTTATTAGCTTGAACAAATTATCAATTGTTCATCTACAAAATTGAGCCACAGCTATACTAAATGATATAACTGCAGTTGTAACATAATATCAGCAATTCAGAGCTAGATTGAATCTCAAACTGAAAGCAAAAATTTTTTAAAAAAAAAGAAAAAGAAAAAGAAATAAAAAATGATAAAAAGAGCTTGATTAAAGAGATCTGGTCAGAGGCATTAGAGGGAGCGAATAGGCGAGGTACCTCCTTAGAGATCTGCCGGAGAAGAAGAGTAGCACAGTGACTGTACAGCTATATATACACGTATATATATGTTTAGAGAGAGAGAGAGAGATCAGTTTAATGAGATGAGAAAGGTAATTGCGCCTTAAAGGAGGTAAACCAATTTTTGGGTAATTATTATTGTTATATAATCCTCAAAATAAAATAATTGAGTAAAAATATTCCTCTTTTTGGGAAAGGGCAAGAAGGTGGTACAGTAACTAAAAACATTTGCATTGAAACCAGGAAAAAATTATTTTTTGTAATTTATGTGAAATATTCCCATCGTTTTTATTTAATTGTAGAATTTCTTTTGTTCTTTCTTATTTAACATTTTAGAAATCTAGAAACTATTAATCATTATTAGTTTTTTTCAATTTAGTTGCACTAAATATTCAATCACTTTTGTCGTTTTAAAATATTTAACAAAGAGTAGTAAGTAAAATATACTTGCGCGTGATTATCAATATATATATATATATACATACACTTGCTTGTACTACAATCCAAGTGATGTAATTGTTTTCATCATTCTGTTGCATTGACCTTAGCCCGATAATTAAAATGAAATGGAGGGTAATTTTAATGCCGGCAAAGAAATTATCCCAAAGAGGATACAAGTATAGCTAGAGATATTAATCTTAAGTCTCTTTTTGTATTTGTTTTTTTAACTTCAAAACTTACGAGCACTTTGGTACTCAATTTTTTTACTTGTAAGTTGAAAAAATAAACGTTAAAAATTAGATACTATCTATTTCTTTTACAATAAATAAATAACTATATTGGGTTAAGTTAAGTTGCAATGGCCATGGTTGCTATAATAAATTGTACGCAACCATAGTCTGTCACGGCAACAAATGTATCAATTCGCCAGAACTATGCTTAAAATTGCTCTATACCAAATATTTTGAATAACCCTTAATAGGATTTCAATAAGATTGCATCTAGTCCAACTAAACATTAAAAATGAAAGTGCAAAACAGTACATCTTAATACACAGGATGAGAAAATCATAACAAGTCCATCCAAACATGGCCTGCAATTACTGAAACAGATGTAAAAATTCATCTCACAACTCAACTAATCCTAATCTGGACTAGTACTCTGTTACAAGAAGAAATGAAGATTTTTGTAATCAAAGAAACCACAACTCGAACACGGCAATTACATACAACTTCCCGAGCATCGTCATTCCTTTTTCATCATGTAATAAATTACACCATACAATGCTCAATATGAGAACTCATGACCTCGAAGTGAGATATACTTCTTTACCCAAATAGCGATATCCTCGGCACAGGCCTGAGCCTGAGGTGTCTTAAGAAGCATATCAAGTGTTGCAAACTCGTGCACCGCATCTTTGTATTCTAGAACGGGGGCATCAACGTTAACCTTGCGGAGCTCTTCAGAGTAAGCAATGGCTCTATCCCTCATCCAGTCATGTTCCGCCACAACAGTTAATGTCGGTGGCATGAGCTTTAGAGGTGGGCCCCTGCCCGGTATAAGAGGATTGGCTGCAGGGTGGTCCAGGCTAAACTCTCCCTCGGGTAAAAATAGTTTCCATGCTAATACACACATTGCCTTGTCGTAAAAGTAAGAATTCGCCAGCTTTATCTCGGAATGCGTGGGCACGCTTCCTATGAAGAATGGGTACATTAACACCTGTGCCACCACCTTCACTGGGTCCAGGAGCTTGCCCGCTTCAACAGCTTTTCGAGCGACATAGTCCGCAATGTTTGCACCACAGCTCACTCCTAGAAGAACGCATCTGTACCAACATATTTTCAAGGTAAATTTCAGTACTAACAGACACAATGGAGGTTTTATAACAGAACATCACGTAAGAAGAGATCGCAGGCAATTAACATGGAAACACTTGAAACAACAATATCAACACTCAACAAATTAGACTGAGTAACCAACGGAACTTGGTCAAAATGCAGACGGTATAGTCCTGACCTTAGAGCAATAATATTCACAAAACTCCAAATGTCATGGTGAACCTGTTCTAGAAGTTTGAGGAAGAAAGTCAAACAATAATATCAAGTCCGACTAACTCTGTTGATGAGCAAACTATTAGGGAGTTGGATACTCTTTTATGATGTTTACAACTTTCTCACCTGTTTATTGGAGCATCCGTCCAGAATGATCCTTCTACATTTTAAGCATTACTAGAAACCTTGTCTTCCCCTAAAACGAAAATATTAAGAATCCTAAAGGAAAGATCCATGATCGACACCATTTTTTACAAGAATCGTGTTAACAAGAGATAGCATACTCAAATCGCAAAAAATGAGAGAGGTACAACTTTTTCTTGTTTCAGCACACCCCAATAAAAAATCAAATTAAACATCGGCAGGATGCCACAAAGGCACAAACACACTCTTATATAAAATGGTAAACAGAATATCCTCGGTAAATTTACTCAATTTCTGGGTACAGCTAGGGTATAATCCAGATTGATCACATCCAAAAAACTTAAAACCGACTGCCAATTAATGAAAACTCCAAAACCCACCTAACAGGTGATTTTCGTTTTGACCAACATCTACTTTGGTTTCCAAAAGCATCTCATGAAAAGACAACAAGAGACACACAAGTGTACAAAAGCTAGCAGACTAACATCTTTTGCAAGATAAGCACTCACAAGAACTTTCAGGTGAATATTGACAACAATGAAGTAGAGCAACTTTAAAACTTTGAGGTGAATATTGGCTATGACGAAGTAGAGTAACATTGCAATATGCAATTCTAAACTCACACCCAGAGGATTGGACATAATTTAACTAACATTAATGTGAATCACATGGAATGTACAATGTATGAAAAAGCAGAATTCTATATGACTCCAATAATTCGTATGAGAAAACAAAGTAAAGAAATCAAATGTTGACTAAACCCTTCCACAATTAACTCTCCACTCCCCCCTATTCAATAGCACAAAAAATCATTTCCGCCTATCAACTCTGGAAGCTTCAAGTAGACATAAATACAAAAAATATAATCAGTATACAAAACAGCATCCAAATGGCATCAGTTCTGCAGTTCCACCAATTTGCTTCCCACGCTATTCATTACCTATCTATCAACAACAACAAAAACAAACAAAACCTTAATCCCAAAAATTTGGAATCTACAAAATGGAACTGAAATAAAATATCATGTCGAATCATTGACGTTAATTTTGCACGCCACTTGTTCATACCTGATACAACTTGCTCATCTATTTCTTGAACACGCATCCACTAACATTCACGTTTTTAGAGATCTAATCCTATATTATTTAACACTTAATATTCTCACTCTTTCTAACCGACACACTCACAACTCTCTGTATTACATGTCCAAACCACCTTACACACACCTCTCTCTTATCTTCAATTGAAATCACTCTGCTAACATTGTGCAAATTTATCTCGCACTTTGTCTATTGGAATTGAACACTATATATTTTGTAAATAATCCACTTATGGGGATGACTTGTTGTTTATATGGCATTTGATTGTTATAATGGATTCATGTTGAGTCTCTCCGAAAATTGATATTGGTGGTGTTTAAAGTCGCAACTTGAATTTATATGGATTAGGGTTATGCACTCCTCCATTGCGACTTATGGGTCGTGAGTTTATCCCGTTGGAAACAGCCTCTCTGGACACAGGGGTAATGTTGCATACATCAGATCCTCCCAGACCCCGCAATACGGAAGCTTTATGTGCAAGGTCGTCCATATATATCCTCTTCCTCTAAACTAGCGTGACACCAGGGAAGTCTATAAAGATCATAATTAGTGAACAATATAGCATCTAATTCCATAAAATTGTGCAGTTTCACCAATATCCATTACCTATCAATCACAAACACAAAATTCATGCTTCTTACAAATCCACTCAATAGAATGAAAGGGTTCAAGAGATCAACCTTGATGGATCTCCATGAGCCGCAAGCCAAGGCTCAACCATGGACGCCCCGAACGCATCCACAACATGTCGATTCACATCCGGCTTTTTCCCCACCAATGACTTCCCGCACTCCGCCAGATTTGCCTGCTTCCCCAACCAATGCAGGACCTTCAGCCCGTCCTCAAACGCAGAAGGGTACCGATTCTCCGGGGCCAGCCTGTACCCGACACCCAGCACTATCACGTCGCACAGCTTCGCAATCCGCTTGCAAAACAAATCATTCGCAACCGAGTCGTTGCTCCCGCTCACAAACCCGCCCCCGTGGAACTGGATCATCACCGGCAGCTTCCTCGTTGGGCCACCGGATGGGGAATACCCTTTATACCCGCCATTCATCTCGTCCGCTGCATAGCTGTTCCTTCGAGAAGGGTCGGGTTGGGGGGATCCGAATTCGGAGGGATCGGATAATCTAACCCTAGGGCGAGATTGCGGATGGGAGGTGTGCGTATTGAGACACGTGTCGGGGAGGAATATGCGGACGGAGAGGGATGTGAGGGGGTCGATGTGGATGTCCTTGGTGGCGACGCCGTCGCCTGAGAAGGAGGGGTTGGCGGCGGCGATTGACTCCTCCGGCCGGGACGTTACGCCAAAGGGATCTCCCTCTTTCTCTCTCTCTCCCTCATCTCTCTGGATTCGGCTCTGCAACCGATGCTTGAGGAGGAACTTGAAGAAGACGCTGTATAGCTTTACAGCAACACTAGGCATTTCGACAGATACAAATCTCTATTTATAGATACAGATCTCTATATCTATAAGTTCATTGATTTGGAGATCTATCTATCACTCCAATTCGCAAGTTCTCGAATTAGGGATTTTCAGTTCAGTAGTATATGTACGTAGGTATCAAAGGCTGGTGGAGAGAGAGAGAAATCTCTCGAGAGAGAGAGAGAGGGAGGCTAATTTCTGCTGAGGTGTACCATGCGCTCAAACATCAATAATAAGTGGTGAATTACAACAATGGTCACCATAGCTTCAGTTGATACACTATTTGCCCACACTTTATAAACATGACGGTTTGGTACTCCAGCTTTCTAAAAAGCTGACATAATTTGCCCTTTTTACTATTTTTACTCTTTATCCATCCAATGGATGAGGATTTTATGCACATAAGTATGTAAAATTTTCTACATTTTACCTATCAAAATATCTTGTATTGGATTTATATGAGTGTCAATACAATATTTTAAATAGCATGGATCTATAAAAACTATATGTGTCGCATTCTAATGACAATATGTAAGAAAATTCTACATTATTTTTATGTATAAAATCTCAATTCTTAATTAATTATCCTTCATTAAGGCTTTGAGTTATGAGGAGTAGTTTGAAATTTAATTGAAGATGACACGGATAAAATTATAAAAATGCAAATAAATACATTCTTTATTTTTTTTTTTTAAAATGGCAATTAAAAAGAAACAAGAAAATTATATGAAATACTTATTTTGAAATAGAAAGATTAGAATGATTGCCCCCCTTTAGAGTGAGTGACCTGTTGTGTTTTATATAGAAATCATAGGGGTTATTAATTTTTAGTTGAAACTGTGAAGGCTAAATAGAACTTCGGGGACCATATCTATAAATAGCCCAAATAAAAATAAAACCAACTCATCTCTGTTGTTTTTCGCTTTGCGGGTCCGTCAGAGCTCATGTAGGGGGGGTTATATTCCGCTACACATTGGACTAGTGCACTCAGTTTTACGAGTTTTTTATATTATTCCATCTACAAATAACGGGTTAACATTTGCAATTATTATTGCACATTTTCTGTGTTTGTATATTTTGTTAGTGTGATATTAAGTAAGTTGCTAATTTTGTTTCTTTTAATTTCTAGGAACCAGAATAAGTAAAAGGTTGATAGAAATATTTGTTTGATACCTAAATCTCATCCAAATTTTGAAAGTAATTTTACCTAAGCCAAACTAGTCTTATTATTTCTGAGACGAATAAGTTGATATGCTTGGGTTTTAAGCTATGGACAATATGTACTACTTTTAGAGGTAGGAAAAGGCTTTTGCTTAAACTGCAAGATTTAGATATAGGAGCATGAAAATATGTACCTTAAGTTTTCTAGTTAAATCCGTACATGAGATTTGTGGGGTCTGTATATGGGTAATAAAAATGATTTTAGAGCAATCCAAAAATTCTTAGCAAAAAATTCATCACCCTATCAAATTTAAAATTTTTTCCAATATATTAAATATTATATAATTTCAAGTAGCAAATTTTCCATCAACGACTAATATTTTGGATACCATTTTTCCGGTAATATAGGAGTCGGTGGAGTAAATGTTGTGGCTTTATGTAATTGATTGGATTCAAATTATTTTAATGTGCGTCTTTTACAAAAGAAATAGATATAATATAATTTGCCTATTTCAATAGTGGGGTCTGTGAAATGGACAATTTGAAAACATCATACAATCCACGCTACTCCATACCAGACAGGATCATCATCGTCGTAAGCATCTCATAGAACATAGTGTAAGCGTGATATACATATAAACTCATTACAAAAACAACTTTAAATATCAGAAGAAATAAACAAACAATTGTTTGAAATTACAGATTCAAAACCAGCACCGACGGGAATCATTCCCCCCACCACAATAACATCCACGGCTCAAAAAACCCGAGTAAACATATTGCACCCGACACCACTGTACCCACCATAAAATACATCAAAAGATTCGCACGACGAAGATTATCAACAATTAACCTCAGCTGTCAAGTCGTGGTTAGAAAGGAAAAACTTACACCGTTTAGCAAATAGGGGCACAAGCCCGACCCATTCCATGTGCAGGTTCTGCTGCATCTTAAACCACGACCAACAACATTCACATTTTTCCTACCCAGAAAATTATCAATTGTTGACCATCATAAATCCCAATCAAAAACTTTTTACCATCTCAATCATTTCAATTGAGCAGTAATTCAAGCCTCTAATTCTAGAAGAATTTTGCACAAATTCATCTCTGAGGATCTTGATTATATACAAGCCTCGGTTCCCACCAATCATGTTTGTAGGGCACAGCTTCTAGGAAATAAAATAAGGCCAAGGGCAGGATGATAGAAAGCGCCAATTTAAAAGTTCCAATTCAACTGACAAAACATAAGTTACAGCTATTTGCCTTCAGTGAAATACAGTTACGAAGCTATCCGGCTAGAAGTTAGTGCTCAATCAAGGCAGTCTCAATCTCTGATAGTGGTGCTGAAACAGAAAGAGACTTGGTATCAAAAAACTGTAATGTAATCACTATAAACAAAAGCATTTCACATCAGATGATAAATTCGACTTTCTCTCGTGCAAGTTCTTTGCATACAACTTTTATTTATGTTTAAATGCCTACCTTGAAGCATTCAGATCAAGGCAAAGCACCTAACTGAAAGCAAGTATTTTTTTTAAAAGTGATGCACATCAAACAATGTTCACCAATGAATTAAAAACCGGACCGGACCAGCCGGTTTAACCGAGAACCGGTGCCTAAGCCGGTTCAGGTGACCCTAAAAACCGGGCATGCTTTGAAACCGGTCCAAAAACCGGTGAACCAGTCAAAAACCGGTCAAACCGGTTCTTTTTTTCTTTTCTTTTCTT
>MKEJ01017317.1:0-11356 GCA_001753735.1 Embelia ribes
TGTTCAATCAGTTGCGGGGTTCCAGATTCTTTTTGAAGATTGACCTCCTTCAGGTTATCATCAGTTATATGTTCAGAAGGAAGATATACCGAAGACAGCTTTCCGTACTTGATATGGGCACTTCGAGTTTTTAGTGATGCCGTTTGGGTTGACGAATACTCCAACAGCTTTTATAAATTTGATGCATAGGATCTTTTGTTCATATATTGATCAATTCATCATTATATTTATTGACGATATCCTAATCTCTTCACCTGCTGAAGAGGCACACTTAGAGCATTTGAAGGTGGTTCTTTCTACTCTTTAGGAGCATAAAATCTATGTGAAGTTTCTGAAGTGTGAATTTTGGTTGAAGGAAGTTTATTTTCTCGGTCATGTTGTCTTTTAGAGTAGGGTTTCGCTCGATCTTTCGAAGATAAAAACGATTACTAATTGGAAAAAACTGAGGTCGGTATTTGAAATTCAAAGTTTCTTGGGTCTTGCAAGGTACTATCGCTGATTCGTGTGTGAGTTTTTATGATTAGCTGCTCCGAGAACTTGATTGTCTCATAAAGGGATAAAGTTTGAATGGGACTCAAAGTGCGAAGAGACTTTTTTGAAGTTGAAGGATTTGTTGACGTTAGCTTTGATATTGATTATTCTGGAGGGTGGTCTTAGGTATACGGTATATTACGATGCATCGAAGGAAGGCATGAGATGCAGATTGATGCAAATTGAGAAGGTAGTTCCTTCTGTAGCAAGGCAGTTGAAGATTCACGAGAAGAATTATCCGACTCATGATCTTAAATTTAATGCGGTAGTGTTTGCATTGAAGTGTTGGTCGTATTATTTTTATGGCAAGAAATTCAAAGTTTTCTTGGATAATAAATTATTGAAGTATGTTTTTACTCAACGAGATTTGAATATGCTCCAAAGAAGATGGATGGAGTACTTAAATCAATACAACTTTGATCTAGAGTATCATCAGGGGAAGGCTAATATGGTAGCAGATGCATTGAGTCGCAAGACTCAGTATATTCTTGCTTTTCTTTCTCTGAACGAGTGGAAGATGCTAAATATATTGAATGAGTTGTGTAGAAGTGGTCGAAGTGGACAATAAAAGTGCTACGTTGTTTACGATTGAGGTCCAACCAACCTTGATCACTCGTGTTGTAAAGGCACATAAGGTAGATGAAAAATCCAAAGCGTATCGTGTTCGCATCCTTTCTGAGCATGGTCTTGATAGATGAACGATTCATGGCAATGGCGGATTGCGTTTCTAAAATCGTCTTTTCGTTCCAAGTTCGATTCGAGATTATGTTCTATGGGAGTCTTATTATTCCTGTCTGGTAGTTTATCCAGGTGGAACGAAGATCTATCATGATGTGTCTCATCATTTTTGGTGGCCCGATATGAAGAAAGATATAGCGGAATTCATTTCGCAATGTTTGACGTGCCAACAAGTAAATGTTAAACATAAGTGCCCCGGTGGATTATTACAAGCATTGCGCATTTCAGAGTGTAAGTAGGATCGTATTACGATGGATTTTGTCATGGGATTACCGAAGTTGAGAAGGATGTGTAATGCAATATGGGTGATTGTAGATCATTTGATAACTGCTGCTCACTTTATACTAATGCGTACTACCGACTCTGTTGAGAAGTATTGTTATATGTATGTTGAAGAGATTATCAGCTTACACGGGTTCCAATATCAATTGTGTAGGATCGAGATCCTCGTTTAGTTTAGCGGTATTGGTCGAGTCTTCAGAGGGACTAACTTTTAGATGAGCACATCATTTCATCCACATACAGATGAGCAATCTGAGTGGATGATTCAAACTTTTGAGAACATACTTCGGTATGTATCTTAGATTTCGGGAGATGGATGGGAAGAACATGTGAGCTTGATAGAGTTCATATATAATAATAGCTATCATTCGAGCATAGAGATGGCTCCATTCGAAGCTTTATATGGGTATTCTTATCGTTCCTCTATTTGCTGGGCAGAAGTGGGAGATGGTACTTTACTTGGACCTGAAATAATACAAGAAACGACTCGGAATGGCAAAATGATCAAATAGAGGTTAGAAATGGTGCGAAGTCGTGTCAAGAGCTATTCAGATGTGAGGAGACATCCATTATCATTCGAAGTAGGAGAACATATGTTCTTGAAGGTATCTCCAAAGAAGGGGATTATAAGGTTTGGAAAGAAAGAAAAGTTATCGCCGAAGTATATCAGCCCTTTCTTGATTCTTGAAGCCATTGGGGAAGTGGCTTTTTGGCTTGTATTGCTACCTCAGTTGTTGAATGTACATCCCATATTCCATATTTCAATGCTAAGGAAGTATATTTGGGATCCGTCATATGTGGGGAATTTTGATGATTTACACGTAGAAGGAGATGTGTCTTATATGGTGAAGCCGATTCGTATCTTTGACTAGAAAGAGCAAATGCTTAGAAAGAAAAATATTCAGCTAGTGAAGGTAGCGTGGCAAAGTGGTTCCCATGAAGAGTTGACTTGGGAGCCCAAAGATAAGATGCGAGAAAAGTTTTATGAACTCTTCGAAAATTCCAGTACGTATTTATCTCTATTGAAGTACATGTGAATTTTGGGAACAAAATTTCCCAAGTAGGGGAGGAAGTAATATCCCAGAAATTATAGATAAATTTTTCACATTTATAATAATATTATAGAATCATATAATATTATTATTGTATTATTATAGACGGAAGTCTCTGAAGAGTCGTAGAACAAAATATGAAGTATACGAAGTATATATGAGGCATAAAGTATTATCGAAGGAAGTACATAGAGTCGTTATGAGGCTATAGCAGTATGGAAATATAAAGAGATGTTAAGTTAGTTCAGAGTATATCATGAAGTTGAAATTTAGTATAGTTTGATATTAAAATGAAGTACCGAGCCCGTACGGAAATTTGTACGAATGTGTAAGTATTTTATTTTAAGTCTAGGATATGTATTTTAAGTGCCTAGTATGAGTGGAATGAAGTTTAAAGTCGAAGGGTGAAGTTTGGAGTCGAATAGAGCATTTTATTCAGTTTTGGACTGTGCTTTGATAGTCCTGAAGAGCCGTTAGAACGGTGGCTTGAAGCTGTTCAAACGGCAGAACCGTTTCAATGGTAGGATCGTGCCATTTGAATGGCATAATTAGGGACAAACCTGAAGTGTTAAAAATATATTTTATGTGGTGTTGAAGGCTTATTTTTTTACTCAGCACAAAAATAGAAGAGAGAGAAGGGAAGGAGCCATGAAACCCTTGACATTTAGGAGCTCGTTTGATCTAGCTCCTGAAGCCTAATCTCATATCCAAGGATAGATTATCACACCTCTTAACATAGAGATGGTTTTGAGGTAAGCCACGATGACTATCTTGCTCGTTCACCCTGCTTAGGTTCCGTACCTAGTTGGCATGTGAAATTAAAGTTGATTATTTTCATCTTTATCATATGTAAACCATATTTAAATGAAGGTTTAAGGTGATTCGAAAGTATTTGATAGATCAAACTCAAGGAAGAAGAAGAAGGACAAATGGGAATTTTTGAAGATTAGTTCCTAGAAGTTAACTGAAATTGTCGTAGGTACGAGTAGTCTATCGAATGATAATATACACATGAGTTTATGTGTGTAACATACATGTAAATTTTATGAAGTTAGGGTTTGAAGTCGTAGGAAGTAAATTGAAGTTATATGAAGTAAATTGAAGTTGTATGTAGTTAATTGAAGTCGCGTGAAGTTAAATTATAGTCGTATAAAGTATAAATTATGAAGTAAATTAAAGATGTATGATTTATCATTTGAAGTTGATATTATGAAGCATGAATTTTAAATTGAAGATGTATGAATTATTTAGTCATATGAGTTGACATAAATTCATTGACGTGGCATATGATAAATTGAAACATTCGAAGGTTGAAAACAAAATTTTCAAAAGAAGTAAAGAAGGAAAAAAATGAAGTTTCTACAAAGAAGTGTGACTCAATATTAATTAGTGAGGATAAAGCTTCACTAATTTATGAAGTAATGAATTATATGAAGTTTAATAAAGTTTCCAAAGCATATGAAGTGTATGAAGTTTTTTTTGTAATTTTTAAGAAGTTTACAGAAGTGAAGTTACATTTGAAGTTTTTAAATCTGAAAATGTTTTGAAGGAAGTCATATTGCATTTATGAAATTTGAGTCATTTTTCATTTCTTTTTGGGACGAGTGTCAAAATTTCACGAAGTAATTAAAGAAGGCAAAAGAGAGAACTCGGCGTTCTTCCGTAAAAGTCGACAACTTATTTCCCATAAACGTCCTATGAAGAGAGTGATTTGCGTAGGGTTTACAAAGGAACCTCATGGCCAAATTCCTCGTAAACATTCCACGAAGGGAGTAATTTGCGGAGGGTTCATGAAAGAACCTATTCTTGAATGAAGGAAGTTTAGACACTTATCCCATTTTATTTTATTTAGAAGTTGAAGTCCGGAAGTCGAAGTTGAAGACATATGCATTGCATTGAAGTTACATTGCATTCATACATACATGTGGTATATTTACACATTTGGAACCGCACAGCATCATATGTATCGTATTATTATACAGACTAACTCATGCAGTTTTCTCTTTTTCCCATATTGTACAATAGTGATATTATAGGTGCGACGGATAGCCAGATGCATCATTGAGATGCCCTATGAAGATGTATAGATTTTTGAAGACGTATTCTTATTTCTTATTTGTAGTGGCTACATTCATGATATATTTATTGGCCTAGAAGTAATGAAGTTGTATTAGTTGAAATTGTATTGTTATTTTAAGTTGAAGATGATATAGTATATTCTCCTTTTGTATTACACTATGTTGTAGCCCTTGAGGATATTCGGGCTAGAACAAAAATGTAATATATTATACATAGACTCAGGTTGTAAAGTTTATTATTTTGTTGAAGCATTTAGCTTATGAAGTTGTAAACTTGGTGTTTACTTATGATTCATATAAAAGCCATATGCAGGCTATTTATAATTCCGCGCACTCTGATAAAGGATGAATGAAATATTATTTAATGTGAAGTAGAAGGAAGCGAAGTAGAAGTAGTTCCTAATTTTATTTTCTTTCTTAAAAACTATTTTTATTTTTCATTTCCTTTTCTTTAAAAATGGAATAGGATCGCGCCCCGGGTTTGTGGAAATTTGGGGCGCAGCAATCTCCTCTCCCTAGCGAATCGAAGTGCTATTCGATACTTATTCAACATGAAAGACCTAATTTGATGATAGTTATTTATTGTCAATTCTTTAAATTGCAGTACGTAAGAACTAATTTTTAATTCTTTATATGACTTGAGAAGAAACTGGAAGAATGAGAACTGAATTTTCTTTTTTATTTTAGCTAATGCAATTGGATTTTGATTGATTGTGCTTCAACTTTATTAACTATATATAAATATTTTTCTTTTAGCACTTTTACACATCAATTTTTCTATTGCTAATATTTGTTTTGTATGAATTAATATTAATTTTTAAAGGTTTGGTACTTTTCCATTCGTTTCATGGTGAAACGATATTCAATTTACTATATGTTGGCTTTTGATTTTGAATGGACTTGTGAATATTGGGTTCATTCCCTTTTTTTTAGAAATTTGTAGCCCTCTAGTGATAAAACCGAGATAAAAAAAAGGTATGGTACATGCAACTCTCATAGAATAATTTGAGTAAATAAAAAGAATTGAGTGTTAGCTCCTTAAGATAATGACTAAGTAATTAATCATTCATTATCTATAGTACTTTAAATATAATTATTAGAGCATGTTTTATTATTTTCTTTTATGATATATTGTGATTTTAAGGTCAAAAAATATGTGGTTTATGATTAAACACTACGAAGATGAGAGGCGATGCTCTAAAGTCGGAGTTATAAAAAAAAGCTCATAAAGTTTTGAAAACGTTTACTCGTTCTCTCAAGAAGGGAGAGAAAAGAAAGATGGAGTATAGGATTCCCCTAAATTTTGTAGAAGATATATGCAATGCCAATGAGAAAACTGCTAATCAAGAGCTACGTAAAAAGTTTCTTGATTGAGATTTGTTGTCCTTAAGATATTATAACTACCATAACCTGTTGATGTAAGTTATTCTTCTTTTCCTGATGTAAGTTAGTCTTCTTTTCTTTTTTACATGAAATATAAAATCATGCATCCTTATTTTTTGATATTAAGATTGGGAAGTTCAATAGTGATATTTATATGTATCGGGTTGCTTTTGTTTTATATATCTTTTAGGATATTTTTCTCCTCTGGTTTATCTTGTCACTATTGTAGACTCAAGTTTTTTATTTCATTATGTAGGTTTTTGAAAGCTTGGTATTTTAATTTTAAGATACAATTAAGATGTGGGAAGAAATGGTTAATTGGAGAAAGATGTAAGGAAGAGACACCATACTGGGAGGTAATTCAATGAGCTTGAACATAATCCACTAAATTTAACTTGTTATCTCTCCTAAGCTTGCATTTATTATTTTTGTGTATGGAAAAGATACCATACTAGGAGGTAATTCAATAAGCTTAAACAAAATCCACTAAATTTAACTTGCTACCTCTCATAAGCTTGCATTTATTATTTTTACATGGATATAATTTTAATGTTACGATACTTCAAATAATTATTTCGTCATATTTCTTACAAAGTGATGCAATTTAACTGTAACATCCCAGAAATTCCGCACAAATTTTTCATTTTTATTTGTCGTTGCATTGTAGTATGCCTCGTAGTATTATATATATACGTGTGTGGTGAGAACACATATCAATGTGTATGGCGGTATTTCATTTATGCGTTTTAGTTGTTTTGTCGTCTTTATTCTGTGACCTTAGTTGCCACTTTGACAGAATTGTGCCCGATCAGGTGGAGGGGATCAAGACGGAGCCACTCCTTGTGGGGTGCAAGGCAGTGCCCTAGTAGAAAATTTTGTTAGTTGGTTGTTAGTGGAAAATTCAGTTATTGGGCTAGTGTACCGGCACACAGAAGATGTGTACCTGTACACAGAGAGTACCAGTACACTGAGGGTGTGTACCGGTATGCAGATTCTCTATTCTAGTCTAAAGCTTACTTGAAGCCATTACACCAAAAGGTATACCGTTACCCAGAGGTGTACTGGTACACTAAGAAGGTATACGGTTACACCATGTTAGTGAGAAAGAAGATTTTGGATTCAGAACTCAGTGGAATCTGGTACACCAAGGAGTATATTAGTACACAATAGTGTACGGGTACAATAAGTAGTTGTACCGTTACACCAAAGGTATGTGAAAGGGGTCATACTCATTGGAAGTCGGCGCACAAAGAGGAATATCGGTACACTAGTATACCGGTTTACCAAACTAGTGTACCGTTACACCTAGTTAGCGTGGAAAAGGTCGTGGACCACATTACTTTTTGGACTTTATAATACCTTTTTCACCCCATTTCACTTTATTCTGAAAAGTTGGGGAGAGAGAAAGAGAGAAAAGGATAGAGAGGATAACCCCATTATTGGAATCTTGGAGCTTAGATTTCATCTAGCTAGAGAGCTCATCTTGGATTAAAAGTTAGAGGTTTTTCATCCTTGAAGCAAGATGTATCTTTTGGCGCAAGTCTTGTTTACCATTCCTCTCATCTATAATTTCTCATTTTTTGTGTCCATTTGTACGTGAAAAATAAATTTGATATTCTTGATCCTTATGGAGTGTGGATCATTTTTATATCAAGGTGCTAGGTGATTCGAGCTCGTTTACTAGATAATTGGGAGGCGTAGTAGAGGCAAATTTAGGACTTTTTGCCAAGATTTTGCGGGGAGACTTTTTAAGCCATTTTAAGTACGGTAGTCAATGGACCCTAAGATAAATTAAACAACTTTGAACATATGTATATGTTATGATTAAATTGAACATGTGAAGGCATTATGTGATGTGGTGAATGTATGAATTATTGTTAGTGAATTTGATGTGTATTAGTGGCGTGTGAATTATATGAGATTGATGCTAGCTTAATTATTATGATTACTTGTAGTAGTCAATTCATAATAATTAAATTGCTTACGTTTATGTTGAAGAAGAGATTTATGATTACCTATTTATATATGGTAACTATAATATGTACATTTCAATTATAAAGGCATTATGATTGCATTTTAATATGTGGTGACTATAATATGTTTATTTCAGTTATTAAATGCATTATGAATTATATGCATATGCGTAGCGATGATAGCATGTTCATAATATTATCGAATGTAATGCATTGCCTTTATGTGGGGGATGTGTAAAAGTGGCGTTAAAACATGGTGAATTTTGAAAGGATTATGGGCGTGCGTATGTTTTTTCAAAATTGGGACTTTATATATATAATCAAGCAATGAGATCATTCAACCTTACCATGAAAGATGGAAAATCAGATCTGGGATATTATCATTAATCGGCCGAAAAGTGGACGATGATTAATGAAGACTTTGATTATGCTATTGAGTAGATAGCTAATCTTAGTATTTTAAAAGTGGTGTTTTTAGTCTAAAAAATATGTGGCGTGTGTATGGCACATGATGTGTGCTGCATGCATATGTGTGTGGGCGGGGGTTGACATGCATGATCATACTTATATTCATATTCATGACATTCATACATTTGTAGAGATGATGTTCATTCATGTACATATAGCCTAGTCTTTCTTTTATAGTATAGTTACTTGGCTAGCCGTACTTTCTTTATTTTTCTACCTATATACATATGTGATATTATAGGTACAGAGGCAGGGTCAAAACATGTGTAGAGGCCTTGGGGGATGTGATGTATATTTTTGGTGCACATGTTAGCGTGTTTTTTTATGTATTTTTTTTATTTCAAGATGTAGTGTACTCTGATATTAGTGGGGATTGTGTATGAAAGTATATGTATATTCTAGCTCTTGTTTGAAGTGGAGAATATACTTATACATTCTCTATTATTATTTTGATCAAGCATTCAGCTTGAGTTATATATTGTAAATAGGTGGTTTACTATTATCAGTTTCTGAAGATGTATGATATAAAATTTGGCAATATCATGTATATTTATGGCAAGATAATTGTTGTAAATGAGCTGTAGATGGGATGGTTGTCGTATATTTTCTATATATTCTTACGTCCCCAGGTAACCAATTTCTGGGTATGGCAGATTGGTATCAGAGCTAACTGGGTTATGAAAACCTAGGAACTTTGGGGGTGGGGTTTTACCAATAAATGTATGTATTTTGTAAGAGTTGGAGACGGATGTGATTTGATATATATGTTTGTATATACATAGTTTAGAGGAGATGATTGTTAGTACATCCATATTAGATCTTATGTTGGTTATATCCATATAGCATCTAGATGCATTGGTATAAGTATTGAGGTGCGTAGTTGATATATATATATATATATATATGTATATATATTTTGATTGTTGACGTTCTTCCTCTTTTCTAACTTGCAAGTGAAGTTAGAATGATATGAGGTGGAAGAGGCCATTGAGCTGGTAGAGGAACATGAGGTGGAGCTCGAGGACGTGGAGCAACTACTCGTATTAGGGGTAGTCATATGTGGACTCGAGCTGAATAGGGTATTAGTGATGAGGGAGGACATCAAAGACATACCTATGTGAGGGTTACAGAGCCGCAAGAGGATGAGATCCAACGTGCCGAGGGTATTCCAAATCTAAAGGATACCACGAGCATAGACGAGAGTTTGGTGAAATTTGAGGAATAGGCTCCCTTGCCTCAACCTCAAATTCAACCAAGTGCTCATGCAGGGGAGCCTTTAGTAATGATTTGAGCCTTGGAAGTGGCTTTGAATCGAGTAGTGTATGCTACGATGATTGGTGGAGGGATGTTTGAGATGAGAGAATTTTTTGCTCAGAAAATGTTCCAATTTACGAATCCACCGATCTTTACGGGAGATCAAGAGGCTATTTTTGCCGAGGATTAGATTTCAGATATAGGGAGAATATTTCGGACTCTTCAATTGGTAGAGGATTACTTACGAATGACGGTGGCACAACTGTATATGCGGGGGAAAGCTGCTCTTTGATGGAGGAGCAAGGAGATGGTGAATGAGTTAGGGGATATATCGTAGTTTGCTTTTCGTGAGCTTTTCTTAGAGGAATTCTTTCCCGACATGCTTTGCAAAAGGAAGTGGGAAGATTTCATGAATTTAGTGCAAGAAAATTCTTCCGTGCAAGAAAATTCTTCGATGCAAGATTACCAAATCTTGTTTACGGATCTATCTCGGTATGTGCCCGAGAATATGTCGATGGAGATAAGACGTTGTCATTGATTTATTAGTGGATTACATCCTTTGATTCAAATGTATGCAATGGTGAGTCGTCCTGACACTTTCACGGAATGCATTGATACGGCTATGGAGATGGAGCATAACTTGACAAGCAAACAACAATCAAAGGTTGCTCGCACTACTTCTCATTCAGGTCGATCTTTGAGTCAACCTTCGGGGTCCATTTATCATTATGTTTAGAACTTGGATGTTGGCTTAGGTATGCATAGCGGTTGTTCGGGTGGAGGCGGAGGTCAGAGTTCATATATTGGTGGGGGTGGTGGTAAGAGTGATTCTTCTTCTCGCAGGCGATCTCAACTCTTCTTTGTCTTCTGGATCTTCTACTCAAGGTCTGAAGTGTTATCATTGTGACTGTCAAGGTCATAGATCTTTTGAGTGCACTTTTTCAGCAAGGTGTCGAGTATGTTGGACGGAGGGATATTTTACAGTGGATTTTCTATCAGTGATATGTCATTAGTGTGGTTAGCAGAGGCACATATAGTCTCACTGTTTGGAGGGCTTCAATGTTCCCATTGTACCTCATCAGCAACAATCCTTATCTTCTAGTATTGCTCCTAGAGCACTATAGACTATACCTTCATCTTCTTCCCGGCAGAGTGGTAGTATAACTTGAGGTGGATATCGGGGTGGTGGTGGTGGTCAAGGTGGATTTTAGCAAAGTCAAACTCTTTGGCTCTCACATATGTTGTTCCTCAGATACCTTAGGCTCCGGAGATCGTCGGGCCATTTGTTGTTCGAAGTATTATTCCCTTTTTATCTACATAGGCATATGTATTATTTGATATGGGTATTTTGTGCTCTATCATCGTATCATGATTTTCACATATGCTTCAGTTGTGTGAGTCTCCTTTAGGTGATCCTATTTTTATTGATACACTGGGTAGGGGTATTATTTGCATGAATCGTATTTACCGGGGGTGTGAGTTTTCTATTGGAGGTCATACTTTTACATTTGATTTTTGTATTTTCGATATACGTGGATTTGATATGATCATCAATATAGATATGTTGGCTCACTTTTATGCTATATTTGATTGTGAG
>MKEJ01017321.1:0-11734 GCA_001753735.1 Embelia ribes
GGAAAAAAAAAAAAGAAGAGAAATCCCGATTGAGAAACTAAAATTTCACAGCTAGTTCCAAACTCAAGATGTGTTAAAAAGTGCAAATTTCAGCTACATTTTGGTTCCAAATTCGAATACTTGCCTTGTACACTTTCACCACGAATTTTACATATATATCTCACAAGTCACATCCAAGAAAAATTAAATTGAAAAATCAGTTAGAGAAGTCTAAAATTTTCCTAAATATACAGATGAGTACCATGTGAGGTTGAATAATTTGAGTTTGCCATCAAATATAAGGGGAAAAAAGTATCTATTTTTATTTTACATAATCTCTAATTATTACACTTTGCATCATATTACCTAGCATGTTCTCATAATATTAGATATTATTTTTTATTTCTCTATTATTTATTTGAGATAATAATATATATATATAAATAAATATTATTGCAACAATATTTATGTTTTGGGACTAATAAAAAAATAATATACAATAGTTTTAAATATAAAATTTGGTAAACTTAAAATTATAAATTTGATGTATTAACTTCATTTTTTCATATCTAATCAAAATGTAAAAATTATAAGCATAAAATTTTAAATTTAATTTTAGTGAAATTTTGGTTACATAAGTGTCCCTTGAATGAATTTTCAAGTAACAATTGAGAGAAAATTTAGAAAGATGTATTTTATATAGTGTGAATTCAAACATTTTAGTTGCCGTACACTCAAAAAAAAAAAATAACTTTAATCTTGTCAACCTAAGATGGCAAACAAATAGGGGGACGAATTGGTTTTCTCTAAAATTTTTAATGGAGTTAAAACTTTATTTCCCTCAAATTTATGTAAAAGTATTAGAGAGTATATGATAAATGATTTATGCGTACGAGTAATAAAAATAATAAAAAATAAAGAAAGGAAAGATATATGATACACAATGATATATAGTAGTTCGGTAATAATTTTTATGGTTTAAGGATCATCAAATCTCATACGTCTACTTCTTCAAATTTCGCCTTGAGTTTCTTTTAAAGGACTGGTTAGTGCTCCGGATCCTAACCTATATCGTTCCCAAATAGTTTTTTTCGTACTATTTGAAATTGTTACAAGACTTAAATTATCCGAATTCCTAGTTAGAACTTACACTCACAAACTGGGTGTAATACCTCTTAAAACTAATCAACTCACTCAAGAATGAGAGTTTATAAACTACTATTAAGATTATAACAAAAATGAAAGAAAAACCATTGCTCAAACCCTTTATTTAAACTGAAATTACGATATTTATACAAGTACGAACTGAAAGGAAGGATTTTTGAACTTTTGAGCTTTTGGCTATTTACTTTTGTTTTTTGAGTTTGTGATATAATAGAGTTGTATTAATTTGGATGGGACAAGACCATGCCTAGAGTTGCACAATTGTCACCATTTCGAGCCGTCGTGAGCCGTACTTCTTGAAAATTGAAATTGGGTTGTCTGCAACATCCAACGACATTGGGTTTCATATCTGACAACTGTTCGGTAACAAACAACCCGTCGGACGACAATTAGACACAGGGACAAAAAGGTAGAATTTTCCCCATCTTGGTCTAAAAACATCAACTCTGCCAATCAAAGGGACCCTCCAAATACCTGTCGGATAAGCTGGAAAATCAACCTTGAAGATTGCATCGAGTCGTAACTTTTTGTCATTTTTTTTTCTTTCCAATCATTAGGTTCTTGTCTATTTGAATTTTGTACAATATTTTAAACTACCAATACTAGATAAAATTATTAGTATAACAATAATATAAATTTGTATATTTTTCATAATTTATATTATCATAAAAAATAATTCTTTTTAATTTTAAGTTTGAACCTTTGGAAAACAAACTTCACTTTTTTACGAGGGTACCTTTTTTGTGAAAATTAGACAATATCTTATTATCAAATGTCGAACAATGTAAAAAGTTTTAATTCATGTCCGATATAGAAATTAATGCAACATATTGTAATATTTAAATATATAAATGAGAAATACTCACATGAATATCAACGATAGAATAATAACATGATCAATGTCACAAACAAACATTATAACCACTGTTCACAAACAAACACAATATACATATTTGCTCTAAAAATAATAACATAAGCATTATGAAAATTCTTAATATAATAATCATTAGTTTGGTTCATCAAAATAAATAAGCTTAAGATCAACACGTTACAAGCTTAGCCTATAAAAGTTTATACCCCATTTGTATTTGATTATGCATTGAAATACAGAGTTAAGCATTAACCTTGGGATTTTCTCTTTAGCACTTAACCTTGGGGTTTTCTCAACATCATGAGTTGGGTTGATTTTCTCATACTGTAAATTGATAGCGGTATCACCAAGCCACTAATCCCTTGTCAAGGATATGTGTTTCATTAATGGTATCAGAGCAGCTCGATCCATTCGGACTTGTTGGCGAACCATGTTCAACGTCGAGCGATGTGAGTTGGCTTAACTTCTTCTGTCAGAGATGGATGATTGTGATGATCCCCCTTTGAATGGTTGGAGAAATCCATTAGGTGACTCACAAGCTACTTTCGGAAACTACATAAACAAGTTACATTGATTTCTATACAAATCTTAGTTGAGCACCACCTTCACCGCCATAGCCGTCACCACCAAAATAACTACCCAGATAACTGAAGAATACATCCTGGGCATAAATGAAAATGAAAAAGAGACTCAAAAAAAGGTCTCGTGTATTTTCCCAAGCAGCTCAATGATTTATCCAAAAAGGAGAGAAGAAAGATATGTGGGAAAAGATTTGGATTGGACGTTTATTCCGGATTTACCTTTTGACAATACTTCGGATTCAGGCTTTTTGGTATTAAAATTCAAGTGCAATCTAGCATTTAGCCAAACTGAAAATGTGGATTTTGAGACTTCTTATCAGGCCTCTAACATGGCGGAAAAATATGTGATTTTGCTTAAATCGGCGTGGCTGAGAGGCCTTCCTCCAGATGATGTTGAGGTACTTCAAAATGGTGGGTTGTGCTTAGCTGATAGCTTATTATTTTTAAGGGAAAAAACAACGTTAGAAGCTTCCACTATTCTTTTTATTTTCAATGAACAATCCGTTATGAATAGACAAAAAAAAAAAGGGATAAATATAGATAAGAATAGGATTTTAAACAATTAAGGGCATGTTATAATGGCTAATTCGACAAAAAAATTTGGTGAGATGTTTACAAATTTTATTCATTGTTATTGGAATGATATGGGTAATAAAAATTTATACGTGTTGAATTTATTTCGTTGAAGCATAAATTGGACGTTTAATTTTATTTCATTATTTGAATTTTGTGATGCCCAATTGCCAGAAGTTTTTCAAGAAAATATTTGTGGTGATGATGAACAAAATTTGAATTACAGAAGCGATTGTTTGGGCGAGGTTACAAGCTTCGATTTTAAGGGGTTGGAGAAGTTTCGTCGGTACTCCACCTGACCGAGGAAAGTTACATGCTCGAGTACTATGGGTTTCATATTTTCAACATTGAGGTTAAGGTTGCTTCCAAGAGGGATCGAATGATGAATCACAAGATCAGGCCGAGACAGACAATCCGAATATATTACAATTCTCATATTAGTCGTTATTTGTTATTTCGTATTTTATTTTGTGACGTCCAAAAGTATAACAATGCCTTTAAGATAACCATTAGAAGTTTAGCCAATAAAAGTGTGTATCCCATTTGTAATCATTTAAGTTTATGATTTTATTAACACCATGATTTGGATTGGTCTTCTTACTCTGCAAATTGAAAGAAGTATTACCAGACCATCGATTCCTCATTAAGGATAGACATTTCATCACTTTTCTCACTTAAGCTCAAGCTTAATCATTATGTGAAAGATAATTGAAATATTTTCATATTGCTTTTTGTTTGATATATATGTTTATTAAGGTTGAGAAAATCAATTATATAAAGGTTAAAAAAATAAAAAAGAACAAAAATGGGTATTTAGTGTTTCGGACAGATAGTCCTAGATTATAAACCAACTTTGATGCTTTGTTTGCCCTTTTTTTCAATGAAAACTTAAGCTCCATTCTAACTAAGGGTTGGAATCGCTTTACGTTGAATACATTCTAGTTAAAACTTTTAAATTTTTTAGGTCAATAGATAAATATAATTTAAAAATTGTGAATTAAGTAAAGAAATTGAGTTAAAAACCAAGTAGGGTGCGCTTTGCACGCCTACTGAGTAACACGCGGGAAAAGAAAAGGCTTGGCTCAGGGAATCTTTCAGGCTCCAAGCCACTGGCAGACATATATTTGAATTGAATTATTGTAGCTGCAAATAATTGCAGACCAAAGTTAAAAAAATTAAAAAATTTAAAAAATTAAAAAAAAAAATGGGAAGAAACCAAAAAACGAGATTTTTGTGAACTTTCTCCCTAACGGAAGCCATATGGGAATTTGTTTTCATGTATTGTATGTGAATTACTATATTTTGAAAAAATATTACTATAATTTAAGGACAACTTATTATCAATATTTTTAGTTTATTTTTTTTATATTAAAATTAATTACAATAATTTGTTTTCAATTTATAATAATTTTGTCCTTAAAATACAGTAATTACATACAAAAAAATTCTTTTATATTACAAGAAAAAAATAATCTTCTATCGAGAGCAAATCCCTTCTTCGCATGTTTATCTTGTATTCAGTTATACATCCGGTAGTTTTCTTCATGTTTGCCAACGTTAAATAGTAGAATTCTTGTCATCTCGTTTTAATAATCTTATGCTCTTTTTTTAACCATTTTAATATATAGTACAATTTCTTTTATATGGGTGAAGTTAAAATCACTTTACCAAAATATCCGTATTTATTCAATTACTAAATTTATGTTGAGTTGTAAAAAATGGGTAGCATTAATAAGAGATATATTAAAAAAGATAATAAAAATAATTTAGATTTAAGTAATATTAATTAATATTTCTTAATCCTTGTGAAAACAAAAAGTAATATTATTAAAATGGAACTGTTGAAATATCTTTTTTATATTTCTAAAAATATGAATATAACAAAATTTATTAAATTATAATGATAAAATAGTCCAGATTGTATTTTATATATTTTGTACAAATAATATTCTTTATTGAATATAGTTTAAAACATATGTATGTTTTTTTTATTTCCAAGCAAGAAGATATTGCTGTGATCGTTACTCCATTCATAAATAATAATTTTATTTGATTAGGCACACAATTTTATGCAAGCATCTTTTTAATATATGAATTACAAAATTTATCCCTAGAATATCCTCGTTTGTCTATAATAACTGCAAAGAGCTAATATAAATAAAATGACACATGTTATTATGTCAAAAAGATATCGTGTACAATCATTTTTTGATATTCAAACAAAAATTAAGTCTACTATTATTTGTGAACGAAGAAAATATAATTTATTGAATCTCATCTTGTAAATGCTTTTATTAAAAAATAAAAAAAATACCCAATATTTGCTTATATGATGAGGATGACAGGATACAATCTTAACCCTCGTCTCCCATTTAAGTTTATGCATATTTGCGGTTAGTAGAACTGTGCAAAATATGTTTAGGAAATGTGTTTACTTACTTGTAAAGTGGTGTACTAATTATCATTGTTATGGCTTATGAGGCCAAGTTCCAATATATCCAAAGGATTAGTCTCTTAATATTTCACTAATCACCGTGACACACGCATCGTGTATGCAATTTAAACGAAAGTTGTAAGATAAACCCCTTAAAATAGTTGAAAAATTATAAGCAATTCGATTTCTCGCATTAAAGAAATCTACAATCAATAGGATGGTTGTATGAAGGAAAAGAATAAAGCTCTGATACCACTTGTTAGGAGATCAATCGGCCCCTAGCCACTTAGGGTACAATCAATTAATCCCTCTCAAGGCCATAATATGGAATAATATATAGATGTGCATAACAAAAACGGAAACAAACAAATAACAATCACATGTACAAGAAAAAATAAAGAACACCAAGAAGTTTTTTAAAGAGATTCACCCACTTTTTAGGGTTATGTGCTCGGTTATTTATCTATTATAATATGAATACAAGTACAATAAAAAAATAACCCCCCACATGATACCGTGAAAAATCTCTCAATTCAACGTTGTGTGAAATCACCTAACACCCGAGGAATTTTGATCCAAGAGAATTTCCCTTACCAAATAACATTTTCATTGGAACCACTCACCACCTCAGTAAAAATTTTACCGGCCAAGAAGTCTAGCATTTCCTACACACCTATCTTAAAGATTAAGGGAACGAGGTTATAAGAAATCCTTCATAAACCTCTCCCATGAGAATATCATCTCATGAATATGGGACAACCTCCCATTCGATGAGCACCAACAAGATACTTATCAATCCATAGGGAAAACACCGTCCATACGGAGATCCCCTCACAAAGTAACCCCTTTATGAGTCTCTCTTGCCTCTCATACATATAAACAACCCTAGGTATGTTCATATAGTCACAAGAGTCTTTTAATTCCAGTAGGAAATAAATTTTTGTCAAATCCCGAGTCAAACATAATAAGCTGACTTTGACCAGATTTGATCGATCGATCATAAAAGCTAGCAGTGATCGATTGGAAATTGTTGTTTTGAGCACCAGATTTCAATTTGATTTCCATTTCACTCAAAAGCATTCTTGAGGCTTCTCGTTATCAATTCTAACTCAAAAACTCAGCATGTACTCGGATTTTGAGTTAATCTCTCAACAATTTCTTTACCTTTGATGAAAATATTTGAGAAACCAAATAAGCACCACTATCAAAGAATCGTGTCAACCACGCGCCATGACTCCACCTTGAATTAGATCCTCTTGTCATCACCTCTACGACCAAGAGATGACCATCTCTCTTTACCGAGAGATCCCAATGTCGGCTTTATTCCCACACAATCACCATGTGACACTTGACTTAATCGCCAAGAATTTATCGAACAAGTCTCCTATCGAACCACGCAAAAGTCTATCTCATAGCCACAACTTTGTCGCCATGACCACATTATCACTCGGGGCTAACCATGACACCAATTCATCTTGGCGTCTCTCAATAACCAATGAACGTATTCGACTCCGAAGTTAGATCCCATCTGCCTTGCTAAAGAACACCCATAACTCCGACAACATTGCCCTACGACTCTGACAATAATCCAACTGCCTTGCCACTCATGACTCTGACTGCCTTGCCATGAAACATGCGACTCCGAAGATAACACCAATAACAATAGAGAAGAAATATGAGCAAAAACAGCTCCACTTGCAAAAAAAAATCTATCCACAGCACATTCAATTGTTGGGTTATTGCAACTTGTAAATGATCCAAACTCGATCTTCACAGCCTTCAAGAATCTCTACTCCATTCTTTAGCGTCTCCCCGCAAGGTCCACCTTAACTACCAAATAGTACCTTAAGAGAATTGCACTAGCCCAAAGAAAATCGGGTCATGCTCTACTCCCTTGTTTTTTCAGGTACACCTTACGTCCATCTTGAGCTTTACTATTCTTTCATCACAACTATATTGCCACCAACCATGTAGTTACCCATGCCAACCGAACTCACTCTTGATTGACTTGTGCCCTATTCAAAATACTTAGTGAGTACCCCGTATCCAAGAAAGTTCCAATGATTCCAACTGAACCTTTTATGCTAGAAGTGCCCGTGTGTCTTCATCTTCTTCAAAAAAATAAAGAAACCCAAAAGCACGAATTTCTCCATACTTGATCGATTCGTTTCAATGGCTATCATTCACAAGCAATCTATCATAGCTCTGATACCACTTGTTAGGAGATCAATCGGCCCCTAGCCACTTAGGGTACAATCAATTAATCCCTCCCCAGATCATAACACAGAAGAATATGTAGATGTGTATAATCAAAATGAAAACAAGCAAACTATAAATCACATGTGCACAAATAAATAAAGAATACCATGATGTTTTTTAACGAGGTTCACTTACTATCACACCTACGGGACTCGAGGGCCCCATGCACGTGATATTTGAAATAAAATATTATAAAATTTTAACACGTGGCTAAAGCAAAAACTACGAACATATGTTGACCACATGCAACACGTAAAGACTTATGCTTAATTTAAAGTACTTATTTATTCCAAACATAAAGTTATCTTTAAAATACAGGGCCTTATCATTTCAAAACATTAAGAGAAGTTGGCCGAGTTAATTATAAACATCTAGTTTCATATCATATGTACACTATTACCAAAATTACACAAACATCTTATACTATGAGGGGAAGCTGCCATCACCAAACTCCTTCATCCATACTCCTACATGCTTACTTCCACTTGCTGATTAGTTTGACGAGCAATATTCAAAACGATAACTAATGCATGAAAACAATTAACCAACCATATCTTCATTACAACATCGAAATCTTCAGTAATCATACTCTCAAAGTCCCCACAAACAAACATACACACACACAGATATCCTAGGAGTAATATTATACTGAGAAATATACAAAACTCGAGAAAATATACCCCGAGACTTTATGCATAAAGATTTAAGTAGATACCCTTTCACATCTAGAGCCATGCATGTGACCCAACCGAAATCTTAAACACACAGGGGAGAAACATGTCCTAACCCCCTCCTGAAGAAGCACTATAATCCCTAATTCTCATCATTATATTTCTCAAAACTTTCAAAGCTTTCAAATTCTTAGAATGCCTCTCCAGGCCCAAACTTCAAATTCTATGGATTATAGCCCTATTATGTTTCCCAACAAATATTACGACTTCATAGAAGCCCATCACATATTCTCTTCAATCAGAATTTCCACATATACTTCTCAATCACATCTTCTCAGATTTTACATGAAACACAAAGATTTCTTTCACAACATATCTTCTCAAATTGCACATATAACACAGATCTCTTTCTCAACATATCTTCTCAAATTGCACATATAACACATAGATTGATTTCTCAACATATTTCCCGTAACCATGAAAAATATGTAACATATATTCATCTTACAAAAGTATATAACTGCATGCAATACTTGTTCTAAGGGCTACTACCCGTAACTAACTCATACCTAATTCGACGTCACTACTTTCAAGCTTTAACCTTACTTCCTTTCACATACCAAATTGAGTTGGCAAGATGTTATCTAGATTTGGTGATTTTTGGTTTTGAGAAGTGGTTATTACTGAAACATATGAACACATAACTCAATTTTTCTCAAATCAGGGAAATTCTATTGACTTATTACTTACATTAGTCAACTATCTGAATTAGCCTACTATTTCTTCATAACAGTTGACTACTTCAGAAGGAATTGAAGACAGTTCAAGTTTTTAGTTACAAAAATCCGATTTTCATCGCTAATAAGGCCAGCATAATTATTTCTAAGTTTATCGGCCATGTTCACATCACGTAATAATTTGAAATCAGAGTCGAGGACGGACCAAACTCACTTTTTCTTTTCGAAAAGTCGATAACACACCGTAATTAAACTCGTTCTCGAGTTAAAACACTTATTCATTAAATTTTGAAAGTGAGATTGAGAGACATGAAGAATACATATGTCACACGAGGTGTAAATGCGACCGAATGCACTCATGAACCTTATTTCTCTGTCTTTCTCTTCCTTTCTTCTTTTTCTTTCTTTCTCCCCCCTTCCCTCCTTCTCTCTCTTCTCTTGATTTTTTTAGCACACACACCAAGTTGTGTGTGTATGTATATGTGTATATATGTATTTCTATCACGTGTAACTTTTCTAAGAAGTTTCATCACCAACCTTAGTCAGTCAACTATTTCTGTATATCCGTTGACTGATTCTTCAGTCGATTGATTCTTAGTATATGTCGATTGATTGATTACATGTACAAATTTTAAGGTATTACACCCAATCTCTAGGACTACATCTTCGACTATTTACTCCATTATAATATAAATGCAATTATAATGAATAAGTAAACCCCCATACTATACCGCGAAGAATTTCCCAATTCAACGCTGTTTGAAACCACCTAATACCCGAGGAATTTTGACCCAAGAGAATTTCTCTTACTCAAGAACGTCTTCATTGGAACCACTGTTCACCTCAGTAAAATTTTTACTAACCAAAACATTTAAGAATTTCTCTTGTAGTAGCGCTAATACATACCTATCTTAAAGGTTCAGGGGACAAGAGGTTAAGAGAAATCCCCCACAGGCCACTCCTATAAGAACACCATCTCATGAATATGGGACAACTTCCCACCAGATGAGCACCAACAAGATACCCCTGAACCCATAAAGAAAACATTCCCCATGGGGAGATCCCCTAACAAAATAACCCCTTTATGAGTCTCTTTTATATGTCATACATATAAACAAGTTCTATGTATGTTTATATAGTCACAAGAGTCTTCTAATTCAAATAGAAAATAAATCTCCATCAAATTCAGAGTCAAACATAATAAACCGACTTTGACCAGATCTAACCAATTGATCATAAAGTCCTTTTCGATTAATCAGAATTCTGATCGATCATAAAAGCCTCCAGTGATCGATCGAAAATTGTTGTTTCGAGCACCAAACTTCAATTTTATTTTTGTTTCGCCCAAAAGCATTCCCGAAACTTCCCATTGTCTATTATAACTCCAAAACTCCGCATGGACTCGAATTTTAAATCAATCACTCAACAGAGGAGAAAAGTAATGCACACAAATCTTGATCAATTATTGAAGAGAGAGAAAGTGTAGATAACTGCATCAACAAGTTGACATTTTTGCTCTGATACCAACCATTTGAATAAGAACTTTGTTTGAACATATTTGGAATTTATGAAAAGATGAAAGGATATTTTTAGCAAATAATAAATTTGATACTGCTTTATTTACCCGCTCTACTGATGAGAGGTTGCGTTGTCTTTAAATTGCAACATTAAAGCATATTCATAAATGATAATGAACTAATGCATTCGGATAAAATGTACCTTTATGCGAGTGTGAGTGATCACTTCTCAAGACACACACACTAGTCAAGACACCCAGTGTCATCATACCTCGTGAGCATCTGATTTTTAATTTTTAATGATTTTCAAAATTTGAAAACTTGTAAGATGCTAGCTTTTAATATTCATCTTTAGAAAGATAACTTTCTCTGAGAGTAAATCCAAAAAAACTCAATTTTTAATGCGTCAATTTTCAACATATTTGAAACCAAAGTGACCTATATTATAATATTTAATAGAATTTAACTCACCCATCTCAATATTTATTTTTGTCCAATTTTCTTATTTCAAGTCCTAAAAAAACTTATTTTTTATATGCAAAATTCATATATTTCTTTATTACAATGTGATATATTTACTTTTAATTATCCCCTGGTATTGTCCAAATATTTCTTTACTTAATGTAGTAAAATGGTCAAATTTTATTTAATTAATGTTTTTGAAAAAAATACTGAAAGAACAAATATTTCACAAAGCAACAAGTACGCATGGAGTGTCTTTCCCCAAAATTGGGCTTGAACTTATTTTTTCGCCTATACTTTTTAGGTTTTCAAATCTAATGAATTGTTTTTTATTATTATTATTATTGAAAGACATAAAAAAATTCAAAAACACATTTGCTTAAATATAAAAGTATTATCAGCCTTTATCATCGCTCGTTTGAAGACCATTCTAGATCTAGAGAAATTGACACCAATCAGGTATACCACGAAATAATAATAATAATA
>MKEJ01017332.1:0-14577 GCA_001753735.1 Embelia ribes
ATCAAGGAAAACAAGGACCTTGACCTTCCAGCACACAAGGTGAGGGCCTTATTATATGCTATGGCAAACTCTCTCTTTTGTAGCTAAGATGTAAGATTCTAACTGTTTGGTGTTATATTGTAGGTCATGGTTGCTACTGTTCGGTGCGAAGAAATTGCCAATGAAAAGCTCTCGTCTTTTGTTGCGAATGAGGTAGCTGATTTTGATTTATATATTTAGTTTAACTCTTATTTCCTTATACTAATTGGTATTATCTTAAAACTTGGCAACATGTGACAATCATCACAGGACTGGTGCCAATTAGAGGAAGCTGTACAAACTCAACCAGTATTAGGTTTTGGGAAGAAGCTCACTTCAATTCTTGACACTTGTTTGTCAGAGTAAGTATATAATGATTCCATAACTTCTGGCTCCTCATTTAGAATGTGTTCTCAATTTAGGTGAAGTGCTGATTGAGGCTTGATAGATGTTTTTTAGTGTAATCTTCTGAATTTTGTTGAGATCTGTATCACTCTGTTGAAATTCTTTCTATATTTCCTTCTTCCAGGTATGATATGGAGGCAACATATTTTGATGAAGGTGTCAGATCAGCAAAACGGAAACAGTTGGAAGAGAAGTTGCTTCAAGTAATCCTCCCCGACCATCTCTAGTAGATATATAAATTGATTTTCATACTGTACGGGCCTCAAGCATCAAAATGATGTAACAGATGCACTCCTTTGCCCTTATGAACTATGGTTTTATTTTGCATAAAACTTTTCTTGGTTTAACTTTGGACAGTTTCTGTCCATTTATAGTTTTTATCTACCATGCTTCCAAGATATCTCCATCCAAAGGCTTTACTCTACTCAGTGATAAATTGCCTCCTGAATATTTAAATCTTTTGTACTCATTATATTTATATTCTGATTCTATCTCACATGATTTGTTAGCTTGTCCAACCGGCTTACCAATCCATGTTGGGGCATATACGCTCGGGAACTCTTGAAAGATTCAAAGCAAGTTTTGATACAGCTCTAAACGAAGGGGAAGGGTTTTCTGTTGCAGCTAGTGAATGCACCAAGTTTTCCATGACCGAATTTGATAAAGCATGTGCAGGTATCCATGTTTTTCTATGGTATGGTTTGCATCTGTAAACATGAGTGTATTGTAATTAATATTTTATCTGCGGTTTATGAGTTGTATTATCCATCTTTTGTGATTTTAAAATTTTAATTACATTCATACTTCTTAATTAAGCGATGGCCAGAGGGGCCTTTCGGAGTGTAGGATTAGGCCTTGAGCAGATAAACGTTATCGATGTGCTAAGTTTACTTTTTCTTTGTTTTTGAACGGTTGTCATTATCGTATATGCATTGGGGGAATGTCTTATTTTCCTGACAAAGAATGTCTGACGCTAACCAAACAACTTCGTAGGTATCGTCATCCAACAAGCGAACTGGGACTCGTCTAAAGTAAGAGATAAACTTCGACGGGATATAGATGCTCATGTTGCAGCAGTTCGTGCGGCCAAACTTTCTGAACTTACTGCTTTTTACGAGGTAGTTTAACTCAGCAATTTTTCATTGAATAAGGTGTTGATCGTGGTAGAAAAGCTTAGAGGTTTTGCAGCCGTGAATTATCATTTTCTCGAGTGCACAATTAGTTAGGTGCTGCATGGAAGTACGAAACTCACAATACTTCACTTACAGAAAAAGATATACGAGGCATTGTCAGCACCAGTAGAAGCCCTTTTAGATGGAGCTGGAGATGACACCTGGCCTGCTATAAGGAAGCTTCTTCGCCGGGAGACAGAATCAGCTGTCTCTGGGTTCTCTGCGGCACTTTCCTCTTTTGACATGGATGAGAAAACCAAGAGTAAAATGATCTCAAGTTTGGAGGATTATGCAAGAGGGACAGTTGAATCGAAGGCAAAAGAAGAAGCTGGTAGAGTTCTTCTCCGCATGAAAGACAGGTAGTTTATTCTTGTGGAATTCATTCTTTTGTTGTCTGTCATTAAGTAGATTTTTTCATTTGTTTAAATGACGAATTTCTGAACTGATTGTGAATCTATTCACAGGTTCTCTACGTTATTTAGCCAAGATTCTGATTCAATGCCGCGAGTTTGGACAGGGAAAGAAGACATACGAGCTATCACTAAGTTGTCTCGTTCAGCTGTATGATATTCTTCCCTATATATATTCCCCGCTATCTTTAGTGAAAATTTGGAAAAGATGTGTTTGCCATTTACTTATCTTATGTTTTGTATGTGTTGCAGTCTTTGAAGTTGCTTTCTGTTTTGGCTGCAATTCGTTTGGATGAAGAACCTGACAACATTGAGAAGACGCTAGCTGTTGCTTTGGTTGATAACAAAAGTGGTGCTGTTACCAATAGAAGCATCACATCAGATGACCCCCTGGCCTCGAGCTCTTGGCAAGAGGTGACGATTTTCATTGCTAAAATTATCCGCTTTAAGCCTCTAATATAACTTTTCTTGTATAAAAACAGAGGGGAAGGCTACGGGAAGTTAAGATTTTCTAGTCTTATACGTATGATGTTCTATGAACTGTTTCTTATGCGACGCTCGGCTTGTTTTCCTGATAATTGTTATTAAGTAGAAATAGGCTCTGTTCACAAAGATACCTAGAAAAATCGGGCGAAATCTAGGTGTACCTCGCAGTCCAACTACATCTATTTACCTCTGTATTGCTACCGTATGATGGAATGGCTGGAATAATCGAAGTTCCAACTGGGGAATGAAAGTCCCCTTCTCGATTTTGCATGTATTTCTGTTATCTATTTATTTAATTAATTTTTATAAGCAGGTCCCATCATCAAAAACATTGATAACTCCAGTTCAGTGCAAATCTTTGTGGAGGCAATTTAAGGCAGAGACGGAGTACACGGTCACTCAAGCCATCGCTGCTCAGGCATGATATAAACTACATTCAGAGACTTCTAGTAGTATCTTTTTCATATATATGTTATATATATAGATATAGATATTTGTTTCTGTTTGGATCTTTGAGTATGGAAGCATGAAACATCTACTCCCTATGAGATGGATGCATGTCGGAAAAAATTTAATATATGAGAAAGAAAAACTTGAAAGTGAAGACAAAAATATAGGAACTATGGTTGTGCTTCACTTATTGGGGGAACTTGTTAAGCTATGCCCCAGATACTTTTCTTGGAGATTTACATAATTTTAATGAGCCAATGACAAAAAAATTTACGCAGTACAAGCAATCTTCTTTAAGTTAAATCTCTTGTTGTGAATTGTCTGGAGTAAATTATATAGTTGATAAATAATTATACATGATTCTGATGGAATTTCCATTTGCAGGAAGCTAGCAGACGCAATAACAACTGGATGCCACCTCCGTGGGCAATTGTTGCATTGGTTGTCCTTGGGTTTAACGAGTTTATGACACTTTTGAGGTACTTATTCTGCCCCTTTTATTTTATTTTATTTTATTTTCTTCTTGTTATCTTACATCTCTGGATTTCTTTTCTTTGCATTCACATTTGTGCTAACTGCTAACATTTCACGGACAGGAATCCTTTGTATTTAGGTGTAATTTTTGTCGCTTATTTGATTATAAAAGCGATATGGGTGCAGCTTGATATTCCCGGCGAGTTTCGGAATGGTGCTGTAAGTGTCAAACTACTCTGTTTATATGGCATACATGTATCATCTATTACCATTGAATATGACATTCAATAAGTGGCGTCAAAAAATTCACGTTAATGACCCTATGTGATTTCTTATTTTGTTCATTTAACCTATCCCAATTTATTAGATGATGATGATGATGCCATTTAACACACCATACCGTTATTTTACAAATTAAATAATGTGTATTTGTTATTTTTTGCAGCTCCCTGGTCTACTCTCGTTGTCCACCAAGTTCCTACCCACCATCATGAACCTTCTTAAAAAATTAGCCGAGGAAGGACAGAAGGTGACAACAAATACAAACGAACCTCAGAGGAACCAACATCCATTAACATCAAGAAGCTTTGCAGAAAATAATAGCGGGTTATCATCCACTGCTTCATCCGTGGTAACATCGGGTGAAAATGGGACCGAGTACTCAAGTCCCAGCGTACATGATAAAACAAATTAAAATGCCACGGTCTGCAATTTCTCATTTTGTCCCTTTCGATGTGGAACACTCGATTCATTTGATGACCAAGAATTTGAAGACATTGGTTTTTCTAGAGGAGCCATACACTAGGGATGGGTGGTTAATGCCCACATTATAGGTTCTTGTTTACTTTTTTGTGAGGTGTTTATTTGAGTTGTGTTATATAGAATGATTTTACAAGAGTTATTTATCTTTAAGCTTGCCTTTGAATTTTGTATTGTGAGTTGTATTTGACCGACAGTTATTTTTAAATTTTAGTTTGAGTCCTGTATTTTATGGAGACGGTGCCGGGTTTTTATTGCTCGTAAAATCTCTGAATTTGTGCAAATTAATAAATAGGTAATATTTGGAAATTGTTGCAAATAAAAATAGTTGATTGATGATTTGGGTATGGTTTTACGTTGGTCACAGGCATGAATCATGCCACGAGAATAAGTATATATATGTATGATTTGTAAAAGAGAAAAGCTCTAAAAGAGAGCGCAAAAAAGAGAGAAAAATGAGAAGAAGAGTGTGCAGGAATACGATTTGGTTCAGATTCAAGTTTTAATTAACAAGTATTATGTTGTAATCTCTCTCTATATAAATAACAGTACACATCGTTATTAGTTTTGTAAACTAGGTTCAAGATGAACTTGTTTTAGCTTGAGGCTAAACAACATAATCCTTGGTCTCTTATTTTACTTTCTTGCACATTACTTTATTTGTTTTTTAATATGGTTCACAACACTTCATTAATGCAAGTTTTTAAAAAAATATTTCAGATTTTGCAGAAAATTTTATATATTTGTCAAGATTTATACATTGAGTTTCTTAGAAAAAATATATATATATATAATTGCACTGAATTCAAATTTCCAGCCAAATATTTGTGTTATAAATATATGCCATAAAATTTTTTAATATTATTGAGCAACTTTATTGGAAACCAAAAATGGAAATGATAGGTGCCCCGTGGGTGTAGCTTAGTTGGTACTCAGTTAGCAGATTGCTCCCAAGGGCGCAGGTTTGAGCCCTGCCAGCCGTAGTGTGAGATTTTCATCTCTCTTGTGGGGGTGAGTTTTTGTGGGCACCAGGCACTCGACCTCGTACCAAGGAGGTTGCTGGGTCACCGCGACTTACTTCCTCCACAAACCCTAAGGGGTCGAGGTGTGGGGACCCCCAAAACGAGAAATTTCACCTTTTGCTCTCAAAAATAAAAATGACAGGTGAGGGATTTGTTATATGTAAACATCTTGTCCTTCTACGAGATGGCTATGGATGAAACATATTTTAATGATATTTTAGTTGAACATTTTATTTTTATAATTTAGTGTCAAGTCTCATGACAATTGAGTGGTTAGGGATGTATCATTTATGATGGGCCACCAACATTTGAAAAATAAAATATAGTTGAAGAAATTGGGTGGAGCTTTTAGAGCAATCTCCTATTTAGCTGAGTATATTAATCACTTTCATCCACATTGATGCAGAAATGAAACTATTTTTATAAATGTTTATGGATTTGTCAAGATTATATTTTTACGAACAGAGCAAATTTTGGCTAGCATATATTTTTTACTATATTATAGTCAAGCATGATCACCTTGTGTCTTTTAATTGGGTGTTTTGGCAGATATTTGAGAAAAGGGCTCTGATGCATGAAAATTTAATTCCACGTCACTTACTAGAGATATTAGTTAAACATCTTTCTCCATTATATGGTGAGCCTATATTATAACAGGTAGCTTGAAAAAATTATATAAGTTTTTGCAACATCAAAATATTATGCAATAACCCGAGTTAACAACTCGCTTCAAAATAGACACTTTGATGGTCGCAAATAACAAGGGAATTACTTTTATTATTTTATAAATATCTCAATTTAAATTTTATCATTGAGATGAAATTAATATTTACTTGAGATATTTTTCAAGTCAAAATATGGACTTGATGGAGCACGTTCAGGATAATTGACCAGACTACAAAGTATTTACTAATATACTCATATGACTTCTGACACATTAGTGGTAACAAATAATCATGCTTATAAGCGTAACCATATATATATTGAGATTTAATTTATGGCTTCAACCAAGAGGAAATGAATTTATTAATGATAATCACCACTTTTGCATAATTTGGCACTATAAATAAATATGATAACTCTAAGAACACTCCAACTAGTTTTACTACATTCCTTGATATGAATGGTAGAAGATGAGTGGTTGTAAATAGTGACATAGTAGTGGGTAAGGGCCTTTAGCCTAAATATGTCTTTTATGTAGCATATTAAAGTTGCTTCCAACATATGAGTTTGAGTCAATGTTGAAAGAGAGACATGATCATTCACCCTCTTAAAGTTAATTGATTATGTCATTATTGTGGAGAAAAAATAATTTGTAAGTGTGATTATAAAATGCTCAAATTTAATGCCATATATTATTCATCGATTTTAGAAAAAAAACATTAATGATTGAATAAAGTAAAGAAATAACTTAACTATATCATGACATAACTGACTTAACTATATTAAGCATATGAAGTATAAAATGACTTAATTATATTAAGCATATGAAGTATAAAATTAGAGCTGCTGACAAGCATCTAAATTAACAATTGGGGTTGTATATTTCATAATTCTAAGACACAAAATATGCCTAGAGATTGGTGTTCCCGAATATCATTTTACAACGAGATAAAATCTGAGTATCCTCCACTTCTATATATGTCTACATTGAGTAAGTACTCTACTTCTATATAACGGCATGATAACTCTTATACAAATTCGATATGGGATAAACTATTCATTTGTGTACAATGATGATGCATATAAAAGTTCTCAAGGTGTTGAACCTATTATTTGGTTGCACTATATTTTTCCCATTCATTGGGAGAATAATATCATTTTACTGATGAAAAAAAATATTTTAGAATGTATTCACAAGAGATTATTTTGACTACTGTTACAAATAAGAGAAATGAAAGATTTATCTTAAGTTATGTGTTGCAAAAGTTATATACACCTACTACAAATGTGAAGATTCTTATTTAAATTGCTCGGGACAATATATTACCGATTCTGTGTAAACAAATGAATAAATATCAAAGAAAGAAAAATTTTATCTATGCTTTGTGCGAGACTCGAATCCGAGACTTGAAGGTAAGTTGCCAATACCATGAATTCTCCATTTTGCCATAAAAAACACGACCCGATAGGTATTAAGATGTTGCACAAAAAATTATATGACTCCATTTGAATCGTAGTTCAATATGGGTAAGATAATTGATCACTGCTTATTGATCGATGTATCTTTCGGGAAGAAAATGATGGACACCTCAAGAGACAATCACTTAGATAAACATTTAATTATCTACGGCCATATGTTTATTATTTAAATCAGGGGGAAACATAAAGCAATATTTCTCTCAATCATCAAAGGGGGAATGTTATGAATGTTTTGGTAGAGCTTTCACATGTGGTTGATGGTAATGGAATTGGCATGATTCATGCCATATTCATTAGTATAAATATGTATGAATGAGGTTGTAAATATACACCACAGGTAAAAAAGAAAGAAAGAGAGGGAAAGAGGAAAAATAAGTGTAGGAATGATACCAATTTGGCCAAGATTTCAGTTTTATTTTATATGTTGTATTATGTTGTAAGCCCTCATTTGATATAAATAAAAATATATACCGATATTAGTCTCATGAACTAGATCCAAGTTAAACTTGTTTTAACTTGATATTGA
Source organism: Embelia ribes (assembly GCA_001753735.1). Lineage (NCBI taxonomy): Eukaryota > Viridiplantae > Streptophyta > Magnoliopsida > Ericales > Primulaceae > Embelia > Embelia ribes. The sequence continues at coordinate 7,865 of MKEJ01017332.1, forward strand.
ACCACGTAATTTTTAGTCTCTTATTTTATTTTTTTGTATAATACTTTATTTATTTTATAGTATGATTCATAACAAAATAAATATACGTTTATTAGTAACCAGTGACGGGGGCATGCGCGTAGTAAGTGGCATGCAATTAGTATAATAATTTCTCTAATCTGACGAATAAATTTTTCAAACTGACCAAGTAATTGCATCTTTATCATAGTAGAATTTATATAAACTATTTTATATACGCACAATATGTCAGTGTTAGTTATTTATTCTTTTTCATGATAAATCTATAAAACAAATAGAATATCTCCAATAATATGTTTTCGATATTTTATTTCATGTAAGAGGATATACTATCTATATGGTATCGATATTTATAGGGAAATCCAAATTTCCCAAGCACATATATAATTACTTGTATCATCAGCATACATGAAGAAAACTTAACTATAAGTTTTTTAGTATCTAAAACAAAAAAATATTATCACGTGCGAAAATAATATTAAAAAAATTCGCGTTTTAAGAAAAAAAATCCTTGATTTTGATAATCCAATACCTAAAATTAAGTGAACAATCTTCAAAATTGAACCTGGAAAATTCGACAATATGAAAGTCTGATTATGAGTCTAAAGATTTACAAGAAAAAAAAAAACTCTAATCTAAAGAGTATCAAGCGTTATAGTGAACAAAGTCAAATTTATCGAGCACATATGTCATTATATATATCATTAACATACATGAACAAAATCTTAATTATGTATTTTTTTAAGAATCTAAAAAAAAATTATCATGCGCTAAAATGAAATAAAAACAAAAGTGGCAATTTAGAGAGAAAAAAAAACTTTATTTTCTAATCCAATCCCTATGTTTAACTGAATAGCTTTTCTTAGTATCTTCAAAATAGAGCCTGGGAAGTTTTACAACATCGAAGTCTGATTATGGATATCGAGATTTATAGGATAAAAACTCTATTTCTAAAAATGATCGATATTTACAGAGAACAACCCAAAGTTACTGAGCATATGTGTAATTAGTTATGTCATCAATATCCATGAACAAAACCCTAATTTTAATTTTTTTAGTATCTAAAACATAAAACACTGTCACGCGCTAAAATAAAATAAAAAAAAGTGACAACTTAAAAAAAGTACCTTCATTTGATAATTTAATCCCTAATATTAACTAAACAACTTTTCTAAATATCTTCAAAATTGAACTTGAAGTCTTGAAATTTTTGACAACATGAAAGTCTAATTATGGGTCTCAAAATTTATAGGGAAAAAAACTCTAAAATAAAAGGTATCAATATTTATAGGGAACAAACCCAAATTTAAGGATAGTATATGTAATTACAAATATCATCAATATGCATGACCCTATTTTCCAAAGAGATCATATGAACTATTGTTTAAATCATGCATATAAATGCATGTAAAGGTTATATGCGACATATATATTCAAACACCTACTACAAATTTGTTTTTTTTTTCTTTGTGACAATTAGCATAAAGGAAAAACTGATTCATACTTACTATTTAATTGATACAAGTGTTTTATAAAAATTACAATCAAAAGCGCCAATGAACAAAACAATCAAAAGCACCAAAAAAAAAAAAAAAAATTTGTGCCGCCACCAATTGCCATGGAGAGAGATTAACCCTATTTCGAATTGATAAAAATTTTTGGCTGTGAGAGAATTTTGCCCTCTTTCGGATGGTAATCATGCACCAGGGCAAGAATACGCTATCCCGTTGGGGATGCGTTTTACCTATGTAATTGTGGAATTGAAAGAGAAGAGGCGTATTTGGTTTGTAGCATACGGCGCTCGTTTCTCAAGGATTTAGCCTTTCAACTAGTTTGGATCGCTACAACAAATATGGTAGTTTGCAAAAAATGTGCGAGCTACGTGCAAAAAGCAAATCACAGCGCCACAATTTTCACAAACAAACTACAAACCTAAAACAGATGGAGATAATGAAGAAATCCACCATATAAACCTGTGAGAAATTTAGAAACGAAAACACCCTACACAAGTTTGAACAAGTTTCCATTTGGGTTCTCTATGTTTAAGCAAGTTCAATAAATAACCAGATTATTCATCAGTGTCAAATAAACTTCAGTATTATCCGAAACTCGCTTTTAAATGCAGGAAATGAGCGCAAATCATATATTTTCTTGTTCAAATTGTTTAGTGTCCTAAACCACAAGCAAAATTCAGTTTAGGTATCATATATCAAAAGAGAGTGAATCAAGGGACACATGTATTGACACATTTAATTCACACTGTTAGATCTATATTGATCAAATAGTTAGATTCACTTCAATTATTTTACCCGTTAGATCTTGGATCTAATGGTATAAATAATAGAACTCAAAAATTGTATCAAATTGCATACCCCTTTATTCATTCCCATATCAAGATGTCCAAATCCCCATAAAGCTCTTCATATTTGGGACGAACTCTATCCCTGATAAGACACATATGTAACTCTCTCTTTACCTTGATCAAGCTACGAGCCTGTTCCTTTTTAAACCTCTGCACCTTATCATCTTCCAATTTTTGACAATCGGTCCCAGTTTCAATAGAAGAATATATGCAGAAGAATCCCGTGCATTCAATTTCGCGAACTATTCATTTGCCCAGTTTCAATACAACTCTTGATTGATGCTAAGATTCATAACTCTCAACAAATTTGGGACCCCTTGAAACTCCGTGACAACAAGGACATCATCGAGATTGCACGAAATCAATCGCCCGATGTTGCTTCTTTCCAAGAGACAATTGCAATCCTTTGACAAAATCAGCAGCTGATGTATTTTCTCACACAGCCCAAATCTCAGTTTTTAGTCCAAAATTCCTCAACCCCGTAGTAAACCAATAACCATTCAGAGAATCAGAGAAAGGGACTCGGTATAAACTCTGAGAAGACTTGCGTTTGCATACGAAGTACCCTTCTCGAAATTGAAACTGTAAATAACTTTCCACCTCCTTTAGTTCCAAGTGTTAATGATCAAATTCAATATATTACATTCTCTGGCACCAAGTCGATCTAAAAAATAAACTTAAAGAGCTTGAACATGACATAAGAATGCTATTTTCGAGGAATACTGCTTAACGATGCCATAGACCAAGTATCATCAAATTTAAATGTAATCAGAAAACAATAGTATTTAAGTTTCAAAAGTCACGGGAAACTTATCTTTCGGCTCTTGAGTTTCATATCGTTTGCTGGCCTGTTGAGGTCAAACAGTTAAGAAACCTTAAGCTCTCCAACCACACCCCTTAAATTTTATCTCCAAAATTAATTATCGAGGCCATATCATCTCGGGCATCTATAAAATTTAAGCTTTTACATGCAGGATATGAGCTCTTCGATCAGTTCTTGTCCATAGTCCTCATTTTCAAAGACCAAATCAGTTCAGGTACATAACCAGCCCATTTCATATCACATATCAAAAGATTCAAGTTCTCATAAATCCCTTCACACCTTGGATGAGATTTGTCCCCGATGAGGAACATGTGTAACTCGCTTTTTACCTCAATCCAGCTACAACCTGGCTCCTTCTTTAGCCCACTGCTCCTCATCGTCTTCCTCAATTTCAACATCTGTTCCCACATTCCTTTATCAGCGTAAATGTTCGATAGAAGAATATAGGCGGAAGAATCTTGTGGGTCCAATTTTAGAAGAGAACTCACAGCTTCTTCAGCCACCTCTACATTACCATGCATCTTACAATTGCTTAGCAGAGTTCTCCATATTACATCGTCAGCCTCAAAAGGCATTTTGCGAATGAGGTCCAAAGCTTCCCAAACTTGGCCCGACCTCCCCAATATGTCTACTACGCAAGAGTAGTGTTCCAATTGGGGATACAATCCATAGTCATTCGACATTAAATCAAAGTAACGAAAACCTTCCTCAACAAGCCCCATATGAGCGCATGCTCGAAGGACCGAAACAAACGTAGCCTGGTTTGGTTTCACTCCCTCGAGTTGCATATTTTTGAAAACAAAAAGAGCTTCCTCCCCAAGCCCGTGCTGAGCATAGCCACATATCATCGCATTCCATGTGACAAAATCCCTTTTCGGTGCTTTCTCAAATGCCAGCCTAGAGTCTAACATGTTGCCACACTTTGAGTACATGTCAACGAGTGTACTCGATATGTACACATCGGATTGCAATTCATGCTTGATAATTTGTGCATGGATTTGCTTACCGAGGCCACCAGTTGCCATACTAGCACAAATATCGAGAACAGTGGCATACGTGAAATTATCGGGCTTAAATCCCATTTCTAACATTTTAGAAAAGAATTTTTGAGCTTCCTCGCTCTGTTCGTTTAACGTAAACCCAGAAATCATTGAATTCCATGATACCATTGTTTGTTCCTCCATTCTCTTATGGAGCTTATAAGCCTCTTCGACCTTTGAACATTTACAGTACATATCGACAATAGTGCTTCCTACAAATAAATCAAATCCCAACCCTGATTTAATTATTCTGTTATGAACCTCCATACCATAGTCCAAAAACTTTTGACCAGCACAAGCTTTCAAAACACTACCATAAGTAAATTCATCGGGCTCCATTTTATTTCGAAGCATCCAAACAAATAATGAGAGGGTTTCTTCTTCATTCTCATTCTGCTCACAAGCTGCTATAATTGCGTTCCAAGAGACAGCATCCTTCAACTCCATCTCATCAAATACACAACTAGAGTCTGTCAGAGCTCCACACTTTCCATACATGTCCAAGATGGCATTTGCCACACAAACAGTGGTCCGGAAAGTACTTTTAATAGCTAATCCATGTAGCTGTAACCCTTCGTAATGCCCTTTGATCACAGCACATGAACTAAGAGCGCCAGATAGGCTTATCTCATCAAATCCAAGACCAGATCTCAACAATAGTCGAAAAACCCGAAAAGCTTCAAAACCCTCATTGCCTCGAGCATACCCAATAATCATAGCATTAAAAGATTGCCGACTACAATTGGGCATTGAATTAAATAGCTTTCTAGCATCAAGTAAACAATCACATTTTGCATACATATCCACAGTTGCAGTTCCAACCACGGTATCAGATCCAAAATTGGCCTTGAGTGCATGAGCATGTAACTGAGACCCCAAATTAACATTCAATAATCCTGCACATGATCTTAAAACACTAGCATAAGTAGATTGACTTACCCCAACTCCCTCTCTTTGCATCTCCTTAAACAAATTCAAACCTCTCTCAAGCTCTTGATTTTGGACACAACCTGCGATTATGGCACTCCAAGATACCCAATTCTTTTCAGGCATTCGGTTGAAAAACCGTAAAGACTCATTTAGTTTTCCACATTTAGCATACATATCTAGTAAAGAACTTCCGCTCACCACATCCCGATCAAAACCCATAACAACCGCAAGGCCATGAAACTGAATCCCCAAACGGTAATCCTCCAAAGCTGAACACGCTTTCAATAAAACAGCAAAAGTTACCCGATCCGCCAACACACCATCCCGCCCCATTTCCCGGAAAACACCAATAGTCTCCCTATAACCACCGTTCTGCATATACCCAGAAATCAGCGAATTCCACGAAACAACATCCTTTTCTGGAATAAATTCAAACACAGACCGCGCTCTTATCATATCCCCCTCTCCGGAATACCCAAAAATCATCGAGTTCCAAGAAACCGTGTCCCTAACAAACATTTCATCGAACACCTTCCGGGCATGACCCAAATTCCCACATTTCACATACATTTGGATCAAACAGTTGGAAATAAATACAGTGGGTTCGAACCCAGATACGATCATATGAGCGTGGGCAAGTTTTCCCGGTTCGAGCGATCGCTGGTCTGAGCATTGTTGGAATATGCGGGAGAAGATTATTGTTCTGTTGGGGTTTGGTGGGTTTTGGGTAAAGGTGGAGATTGTGGAGATGGGGAAAGAGGGAGGACGCTTGAGGAGAGATTTTGGGGAGAGAGAGAGGAGACATTTTAAGAGAGGGAGAGAGAGATTTGGCGCCATTGATGGTTGTAGTCATGCTTTGGCGGGTCATTTGACCGTTACAATTCGTTAACCATTTCAAATGAGAAATTGTGAAAAGTTCTACAATCATATTTTATTTTGTTCTATTTTTAGTTATTTATACTTTATCTCTGAAAATATAGTGCTTTTTTCCTCCAAAACAAGAAAATTCTACTTAAGGCCAAAGATTTGTTTTTATATTTTATATCATATAGCATATGATTATTTGATTAATTTTTAATATTTTTAGAATTATTGAGTTGGACAATTTCTAAGATAGTAATTTCTAATTAGAGAAACAGATTTCTAAAACCTGATATTGAGAAATTAAAGATTCTTAGGTTTTGTCGGATTGCTGTTTACAAGAAAATAAATAAATTTTGTTCTTCCAATGAAAAGAATTAAAGTATATATCTTACAAATTATAGATTTATTTAGATTAAAATAGCAAAAAAACTTAGACTAAAAATTGACAATAAATATAATTTGATCTTTTTTGTGTTGTATAAGAACCCGCAAGTACAAAAGGGAATCGAACTCATAACCTCGTTAAATTTTGTCCCAATCAATATAATTGGACTTTTAACTAACCCCAAGATGGCCCTACGAGTTTTATACGAAGTGAGGGCTAAGTTGCTGATTGAGAATTATCACTAAAAAAAAAAAAAAAAAAAAAAAAAAAAAAAAAATATAAAAAAAAATT
>MKEJ01017338.1:0-11665 GCA_001753735.1 Embelia ribes
AAGGACCTTCGGGCGAAACACCTTGTTGGTGTCTTCTAGCAGATATCACCAGGGAGCATATATCCGAACCTTGTTCAGGCAATTGAATTTTGAGCGAACCATATCAGGAAAAAATTTCAAAATATATATGTTTTAAAAGCGTAAATACAGTGCTAGAAATTCATCATGGGATTGAAATTATGTACTATATATTTCACCGCAACCCATGCCCAAAGATTAAGGGCTCTCATTATTGTCGTGATGATCACCCAATATGGGTTTTTTGTTTTTTTGGGCTCCGTGGCCCCAAAAATATGAAAATGGATATATATAGTAAAAAGTATTATTGATATGGATTATTTGTATTATTTTTGTTATTATTAATAGCAAAAAATTATAATTTGTTTTTTTGCCATTGGTATTGGCAAAAAGCGTTTAATTTTATTTTATCTTAGCCATTAAGAATGGCGAAAAGAAAAATTTGTTTGTTATATCAATTGTGAAAATTCTTTAATTTATATAAATATATATTTTTCCATTAGCCATTAGCCACTAGTTTGGAAAAAAAATAGAAAAATAAGAAGGGATGGAATAGAGAAGGGTGGGGGGGGAGAGCGGGGGGGGGTTTCAGAGATGTATGAAAGAATCAAATGCAACAAATTAGGAAAAATAGGCACAAATTTGATATTTTGAATTTTGTGTTTTTTTTTTCATAGAGATGATATAAAGAAAAGGGGATCGGAAGCAGAGGAAAAAATTACTGATTCAAAGATACGAAAATAAATTAAATAGATTTCTGTATTTTATATTTTCTGAGAGAGAAAAATAAATCATAGAAAATAGATTAATGAATTGTCTCCATATTTGAGAGAGAGAGTGTTGGGTGGGGGAGAAAGAAATATTTCTGTATTTTACATTTCTCTCTCAATCCCTCCTTTCAAACAAAAAAAAATAATTAAAAGATTTTCGCCATTACAAAAAAAAAAAAATAAACAAATAAAAATTTGTCATTGCTAGCACCAATGGAGAATAAAAAAAATTATAGCTTTTAGCCATTATTAATGATTAAAATAATATCAATAACCCATATCAGCAATATTTTTTTTGTTAATAGTGAGCACCATTTTCTTAATTTAAAAACTCCCCCCCTATACGACAGCACATGGTTAGATCAAGTGGAGCATAATAAATTTCATATTTTTGCTCAAATTATTAAACTTAAACTTCTAGTGCTTCTCAGTCTAACTCTAGAACTCCATAAAATTTTGTGCGTATTCACTAACTAGTCTAGAATACTGGTTTCTCGCTATTTCGGTTGGACAGTGGAATGATCGCATTAGTCTGTCGACCTATCACCTTCGTGACATCAGGTAAAATAACAACTATTTGAATTTAGTAGATCCAATTCCTACCCCCAAAAAAAAAAAAAAATCATAAAAGAATTCTTCATTTTATTCTTAAATTGTATCCTCATCATTATACCATTGCATTAATTATGAACTATCTGCAAAGAAGAAATTAATATTGGTCACAAGAATGTGTCTGCTGAGTGAAGATTACAGGGGGGGACCTTGTAAGAGGAAGAAGAGTGACTAAATCAGTATACGAATGCCTCATCATTTTTAATCTCAAAATAAAATTTTAAAATAAAAATTTTGGGAATAATTTGGTAATTTTATTTAAAAAAATCAATTTTTGTAACTGTAGAACTATGGCCCACCCCCTTACACCTTTATATGGAGTTTTAGACACTTTTTATTCCCATTAAAAAAGGTGTAACAAATACCAACCTATTTTTTAGACACAGCTTTATTAATTGCCCAGGTGAGGGTGGCCAGTGTTACTCTTTACTCTATTGAATGCTAATTTATACTAATAGGCAGACCCTGGGTGGGAAAAAATTTTGAAATTTTTTGGAAAATTCTACTATCCGGTTTTCTTGAGAAAAAAATTACCATGGCATTGTATAGAAAAATTGAACATAACCGACAATCTTTGATGGGCCACTGGATACATTGATGCTCACCTTTTACGGCCTAGCAGACATATATTGTCTTATGCTGTGTTTCAAAATACATATACGGTCCAAAAATTTTGACAGACTTCTAGTTTTACTTTATGATTTGCCTTATCGCGAAAGGTTTTTATATTCGATTCCGTTGGCTTCATTTGCGACGAATGAAGTGCGTCCATTTATTAAATGTATATGCACTTGTCGATACTCGAGAGAATAAAATATCGCTTGGCACCGAGTAAAAGTTACAGGGATGGGACAGGCACAAGGTTGCATTTAGAGGTGTAAACAAGCTAAAATGAATAAAGGTTGTAAAAGTCATTTCAACCTACCGTCACCCCGAACCTTTCCTGATTTGTCCGTTTACAGAGATATGAAATCAAATAAGCTATCGGATGTTTGGAGATTATGTAAATTTGATGCATAACAACCAATGTGACGTGTTTGTTTCAACACTCCGGGCCAATTTAGGATTACTTTTCATTGCCTATTTTTTATTTTTTATTTTAAATTGAAACATGAGAAATTTGGTACATTCTAAACCACTTGCTTTTAATAACCTATCTTTGATATTTCAACGGTACTTTTAGAAATAGTCATCGGAATGTTTTAAAAAGTTGCTTATGTTTTTTTTCTTATTAATTACCATAATAACCTCAACTATATTCATTGCATTCCCATACATACCTATTTTTATCTTTTTATAATAAAAATCATCACTTTACTAAACATTATATTACTTATAAAAACAATTTTTTAAATTTATATACCAAACACTAGGATCATATATATTTTTATAATTAATTTTTAAAAGCATTTTTAAGAAATAAATTTTAAAAAGCAACTGCATCCCCAAACTAGGCCTTCCTATTCTCATTAATCAAATATTAGTTCATATCTTTTTATAAAAAAAAAACTTTTTTATTGAATCAATTAACGAATAAGAAAATTTACTACTATTAAAAAAAACGTGTCAATAATGTGCTTTTTAGAGCTCCTCATAAAGAAAAAAGAAAACCAGCTGTAAAATCGTTGACGATTTAAGTTGTGACCAATGGGTGTAGAATCGGCGATTTTTTCAAGCGGCGGCAACGGAGCTAATAATTGTAGAAAACGACAAGATAAGCCCTGCCGCGCGTGACCAAACGAGTTCAGACTTCAGATATTTTTACACGATTTTTCACGTACAATGTCGTTTAATGTTTATTCACACAATTAAGGAAATTACTAATAAATAATTTAATTTTTAAGTAAATATTTGAATTGTATGGATTAATTGGAATTTAATTTAGATGACATGGGTAAAATTAAAAAAAGTGAGAATTAAAATGAAGTAAAAAAATTTCTTTAAAAGGGCACTAGTTATGAAACAGAGTGAGTACCAGTTTATGGCTCCATAAATAATTATGCAAATATTAAAAAAAATCTAGACATTAAAGTTTGCCAAATCAACTGTGATCTATTGTCCATCTTAAATAATAAAAACAAAAATAAATTAAACTTCAAAAGGAGGTACTTTTGACAATTTATATACTTCAATCAAAGCTTTTAAAGGTTAATTTTCAAACTTATCTAAATTTGTATGCCAAGTCAAATGTGATCCTACTTACTCCATTAACAAATAATAGTGATATTTAACAATTTGTAATTACTGTTCATTCTCTTTTAATTCTAATTTGTGACGTTGAATCATTGTTAAATTGAATTTATCATTACAATTGTCAATTTTTTACTAGGGACAATAATAAAGATAAATATTAATAGAGATAGCTTTGGTGATTTATATTTTATTCAATTTTTTAAAAAATATTTTTTTTATTCTATCTAAAATTATATGTAAATCAAATTAAGCCTATTATTTGATTAATTGAGATTTTATACACACATATGTATGTAGTATTTTTCGACATATCTTAAAAAAAAACTAATATTAATATTTAAAAATCAAAGTTAAAAAAAAAATTACTCTTTTTGTCTCATTTTAATAGACTTGTATTTTTTTTTAAATTCATCTAATATATAGTCTAGTTTTTATTTTAGAAAAATAGTTAAACATTTATTTTACTAAAATGCATTTATTTATTGTTGTCATTTAATTATTTCAACCATTATAATTTATGCATAAAGGTAGCATTAATTACGAATATCGTAGGAAAAAAAGTAAAAATATTTTAAATTTTAATAATATTAATTAATTTTTTTAATATTTAAAAAAAAAATGAGACTACGGAGGTATAACTTGACAATTTTTTTTTTGCCACTATCTGTATATATGTACACGTTTAAACAGTGTTTTTCCTTCCGTGCAGGTACAAAAGGAGCGTCCTTATCTGTTATCCGTACGCTCCATATAGATGACTAGTCCACTTCAACTTTCTGTTACTAACCTTTAATTCAAAACTACACACTTTTTATTGCATTATTATTATTTTTTATTTTGTACGGTACTTCTATTCATGAAATATGAGCTTTCCAGTTATGACTGAATATATCTAAGAATGATTGTTCTAATGACCAGATGACAATTGCATTTCTTATTTAGATTTTACATTCCAGCTATTTCAATGGTGCATACAACTTGGAATATATACGAATGCATAGGTGGAACTAAGGGGGCCGGGGGTTCTTTTTTTTTAAATTTATATATAAAATTAAAAAAATTTCAAATAGTACCCTCTTTATCTGGCCTTTTTGGAAAAAATAAATTAATCTTTCTATATGTAATATAGGGCTTAGGCTCTGCTAAAGTAGATTTCTGAATTCGCCATGGTAAGAATGATTACTATTTTAGTTTAAATAAATAAAAATTTTAGGATACATTTATAAAATAAAATTAAATAAAAATAAATTAACTTATTTATGTAAAATTGCAACCAAGACAAAAATCCTATTATCTCATAATAACATAGAAATTTACTTGTTCATCGGTACTCTCTCCGTACCTGGCCGGTCCCCACAATTCAACTTTTAGTTACTACTTTTAATTCAAAACTTTACACTTTTTAGTACATTTTGTTTAAAATTTTATTTTTTTATTTTTGGAAAGTACATTTTGTTTAAAATTATACATGGAAAAGATCTTTGCAATTCTGGCTCTGAAAAGACTTGAGAATGACCCTTCTTTTTTTTTGGGAATTAATTTAATGGCTGTGTTTTTTTTCATGGAAATGGAAATTACTTTTAAGAATGTGGATACCTAGCAATCCCATTGGGGATGTGTATGTTTTCGGAGCACATGCAGTATTATTTTTTTTCTGTCTTCTCCTGTTGGTACTTGCATGTGTTTTTTCCTTAGGGAAAGGCACATTGTTTAACAAACTTCTATTTGAAAATTAAAAGTATAATGTCATTGTTTGTAATACATATTCAAGTTCTTAATTTGTGCCACCTGAAAGAGGCCTAGTTTAGAAATACCGCTATTTTTTAAATATATTTTTGAAAGTTAATTCTAAAATTAGGTATAGGTCTAATGTTTGGTTAATAAGTATTAAAAATTACTTTGATAAATATGTAGTGTTTGGTAAAATAATATTTTTTATTATAAAAAGATAAAAGCAAGTTTGTATAAAAAAATGTTAACAAATATAATTGAGATTATTATAGTAATTACTTCAAAATATAAAAATAACTTTTGAAAACACTCATAAGGCTGCTTCTAAAAATATTATTAGAAAAACGGTAGCATATTATTAAAAGTAGGGATTTTAAAATTTATCAAACATATCGAGTTATAATTTTTCAAAAAATAAAAAAAAAATTATGCAACAAAAAATAATCCCAAACTGACCAAGAATTTACACTAACACTATGATATATGCTTCATTATAATAGAAACACATTGCACATCATTTAAGATTAAATTTTTAGAGTAATGTCATGCCACTTATCTCATCTTAAAAAAAGGGTCCGTCCATATGATCTAATAAATAAAAATAAGATCTTGCCATATTTGTTCTTAAGCATATTATTTTTTTTAATCTCATTGTTATTTACACAGTATTAACCGTGCGATAACGTGGCAATAATACGGTTCAAATATTTAATTGTGAAGATGGAATTAGTTTGAATATTTAATCCTCATTTTAATGATGGTAGTTTCATAAATTCACACCATTGTGAAGTTGATATAGTGTCAACATAAAGTGTATATGGATATCTTGAATTATTAGTCCAATTATATAACTAGAGATGGTTGTTGTGCACTTTATTGAGCTTAAAAGTAACAAATACTTAGAGAAAGTGTGCTTTTTTCAATTAAAGCCGTTTATGCTTTTCTCATAAATATGATTTTAAATGCTACTATTTAAAAATGATGTTTTTCCTAGAGTGAAGTCTAACAATTATAAACTTTCATATTTTTAAGGAAGTTCTTTTGTATCTTTTAACTAGTAACACTTCACAAGTTCTATAATATGATATTGTTAAGGAAGGTCTTTTGTATCTTTAATTAACTAGTAATACTTAACAAGTTGTATAATATGATATTTTTAACCAAGGTCTGATATGCATTATACTACCATAACTGTAAACTTTATTTTTAACCTCTATATCTTTTATATCTTCATTTTTACCCTATTTATTTTAATAATTTTCTTCATTTCCCTCTTTTCTCTCATAGAACTATTTAAGGAGGTTATTTAGGTGGTGTGTGCACATAAATATTTCAAACTAATCAAATGACGATGAACTTTTTTTGCCTTCCATACTTATTATCGTATTTTATTTTTTCAATGAGATGATATTGTTTTAGTTTAAATTTTTTATTCATATATGTTGGGTTGGGTTGCGTCAATGAAGGAGGTTTTCCTTTACAAAATACAGACACACAATTACTTTAACGATAAACAAAAACTTAAAAAAGTTTTTAAGTACAACGTCGTGAAAAGGAAAAAGTTTAAAGTACTATGCTATAAATAAAACAGTCATAATTTTATAATATCAAGAGAAATTAAAATTATTATATTGCATGAGAGGAACTACTAGTTGTAACAAATTTGAATTAATGTTTGAAAAAGAGTGCGCATGCCATATTAGTCGCTGATCGAAGCTCACCTTTTCAATATTACCTCGAATTCAGCTATAGCAAGTGATGTTAATAAAAATAAATTTCACTACCAATAGTTTTATTGTTTACTGGTTAGTAGAAGAAAAATAACTTTTAATTATCGACATACATAAATAAATTAATAAAATCTGAATTCCTCATCGACAATTTTGGTGGAGTATATATTTTGTGGGTAAAGTTTTGATACTCACAGGTTTGCACCATTTTCGTGCAAGCGCCATTCATAATGTGACACGTTAAAGAGAAATTAAAATAGTAATTCCATAAAAAATTTTAAAAATTAAATTTCTCTCCAACGTATAAAAAAGTGTTACAAGCTCGTGAGTACAAAAACTTTGCCTAATTTCTTTTCCAAAAGTTAAGGATAACAAATAATAATTTGTAACAGTCAACATTGTTGGAACAAGTAATCACCCAAAAAAATAATTAAAACTTTAACAAATCTATATGACTAAGGATAAAACATTTTCAAAGCCTACAAAAGTTATCAATAGATGGTTAGTGTATATTTAATTATTTTAAAAAATTTGGAGTTATGTGTACTTATCCGAAATTGTTTTCAATTTTCGATCTCATAGACTAAGCTCACGTGGTAGTAACGATGAATTGCACTAATTCTTAAGCATCAGATACATTTATAGTCACCAGCCAATAAAAAAAAATTTTGCACGTGATTTATATCTATACATTTTATTCTAATTAACATTTGGAACTTATATGAGAGAATTTCTGTCTTTAATTACAAATTTTTTTTAGTGTAATTTTTTCCAACACAAAGAGACTTGTTCATTTTTATTTATTTCAACAACAAATATATACTTATTTAGTATATTGATTTTGTGAAGGCTAAATGCTAGGTCCGGCTAGGACCCCCTTAGTTAGGCTGGGAGGTCCTTACCTCCGGCCAACAAGAAATCGATTAGACAATGCCAAGAACCGGCCAACAACCCTCTGTAGTACGGCCAGAAAGGTCTCAAGTCTAGCCAACTAAATGCAGCAACCAAATGATGCATTTTCAGATATTTGATATCAACAAATAAGGAAAAAGTTCAAATATTTTTCACTTTATTTTCAACATATCAATCAACATTTATTTAGGATGAAAACCCTACTATAAATATACACTTGTCTCTAATCATTTGTATGCATGGGTGAAAATTGAAGCAATTGTTAGAGAGGTGCAAAAGAGAGAGAGAAAGAAAAGTGTCACATACTATTGTATCTCTCATATAATAAAATATTTGTAGCTTAAGTACCCCCATACGTAATCAGATTGACGAACTGAATCTACAAATATTTATGCGTGTTATTTGTTTTGTTCTTTGATTTTTTATATTCGCCTATAATTCCGCAATATTTAGTTCTCTATCTTATATGCTTGTTAGTCAATAGGTAGGACATAATATTTGTAATGTTATAATTTGACATTTACATAGAGAAAAAAAATTCATTTGTTATTGGAAATTAAATTTAGAAGTCACTTATATTTTCAAAATTAGAATCCAAAGTTTCAACTATATAGAAAAGCTGCGATTTCCCAAAATTAATCCAAAATTAATTTCTCACAACCTAAAATATGAAGAAAGTCCAAACTCTCTAAAGTAGAACTCTCGTGTATTGAGACCTGTAATATAAAAATAAATATTGGAGATTTGATATCAACAAATACGGAAAAAGTTTAAATCTTTTTCACTTTATCTTCAGCATATCAATCAATATTTATTTAGGATGAAAATCCTATTATATTTCTCTAATCATTTGTATACATGAGTGAATATTGAAAAACAACTAAGTGTAATTGTTAGAGAGGTGAAAAAGTGAGAGAGAGAACAGTATTATGTACTCTTGTAACTTTCATAAAGTGAAATATTTATGGCTTGGACACTCCCAAAGATGGTCAGATTGACTAACTGAGTCTACAAATATTTGTGTGTGTTGTTTGTTTGTTATTTGATTTTTCATATTCGCCTATAATTATGCAATATTTAATTCTCTATCTTATGTGCTTGTTAGTGATCAATAGGTAGGAAGTAATATTTGTAGTGTTATAATTTGACCTTTGCATAGAGAAAAAATATCATTTGTGATTGGAAATTAAATTTAGAAGTTACTTATATTTTCAAAATTAGAATCCAAGGTTTCAACTGTTGGAATTTTTAGATATTCCATAATCGTTGGCTTTATTTTTTTCCCAATTTTGAGCCATAAAATCAAACGAGTGGGGTCCACTCATTGGAATTTGACGATTCTGGGTTATTTGGACAGTCCTTTCGAAGGTCTTTCCAACAAGTCATAAATAAACCTGAACGGTTATCAGGTGTGAATGGTGTAAGACTTTAAAGTGGTGCCAATTAAAATTGACAAATAAGGAAAAGAGGTGGAGAAAAAATTTTAAGAGAATTATCACACGTTGACTTGGTTTTGGAAAATCGAGTTTTATATAAGCCAAATGTTTGGTATAGAAGTTGGGCTTATTGAGATCTAGAATAATTTGTCGATGAACAATTACCCATATTTGGTTTGGACCGATATTAAATAATCATGTATTTAATTTCAATTTAGGCCTAATTAAAGGAAAATGGCCCAATAAGATATTCCATGGGTCCGGGTCATGTTTGACTCGTGCATGGGTCGGCTTTGACCCGGGTGTGACCTGCGGGTCCCTTCTTTCCAATTGTTAATTAATTTTTTGGCAGGATAATTAGTTTATCTCCAAATCTTGCACCACTTGGCTCATAAGTTGCAACCATTTGCAAGTATCACCAATTGGATTGAAAATTGCAACATTTGGAGAGACTCTTTGATTTGTATAAATACCTAGGGTCCCCCAACACATTTTAGGCGTTATATTTTCACTCGAAATTCTAAAAAAAAATACACTTGCACACACCACATACTTTTTCATAATATTTTAGAGAGTCGTTGAGAGTATCGTATTGCGAAATGACCGATTGGAGTTCGGAGTGTCGCTTCCATCTGAACTTGCGAGAAGGTCGTTGTACCCTGGGAATCCGTTATCCACGACAGTCTGAAGCCGAGGGATTTAAGGGGACAATATGGTACACTAGTCTCGTTCTGGATTACATCTGAAACAGTCGCGTTCGTGATTCTACTACAATGTTCTTTACGAATCAGATCATTGCGAAGACGGAAGCTTGACAAGTAAGTTCTATTTTTCGGTGTAATTTTTTTATGTTATAATTAATTTTCAGTTTAATAAAATATTATTATACTTCAGATCCAACAGTTGGTTCAATCAAGTATGCGGTTATCGGCTTCGATTCTATCTATATATATTATCGATTAGCATGTGAATGATCGTTACTTTGATGCTAAAATTACACTTTTGGGATATATCTTTTGTTACCGTTAATATTTATTCTAATATATTTAACATTAACTAGGGAATAAAATGACCTAGGTAGAATTTTTTTGCTGCTAATAATTACTAAATATTTTAGGCAATAATTTAATTAAAAATAACTAACTAAAATATTTTAGGCATTTCGATCTTGCAAAAAATTCAATAATTGTCCACATTTTGACCAGGATAAGAAAAGCTCGCACCACTCCATAAGCTCAACAAAATAGGACGTTTAAATTCTTGGAGCCCTGAATATGCGTTTTGACTCGTATAAGAACAGATCGCATCAGTTCGTAAGGCAACACCTTTTGGTTATGTCTAGTAGGATTGAGGAGTTCGATGAGGCTAACCATGTGCTTTCTAATGAGCAACAAATTCAAGATATGCTTTGTTCGCAGCTAGTGGTAAATTGCTTGAAAGCTCCCAAGAATGAAACTTCAACACTGATGGCATATCCTGCTCCGCGCAGGACTTAGTCCGAGCGCAAAGGAGGGAATAAAAATTATAAGTATAAGATGCCACAACAAAAATCTAAAAATAGGCGAGTTAACATGAAATGCAAAAGGGAAAGCCTAAGAGGATAGAAAAGTGAAAGCCAATGTGATTTGCTACAACTGTGCAAAAGCTTGACTGGCACATTGTTCGTGATTGTACCGTGCCTAAAAAGTTCCCATTTCGTAGTCATTACTTTATGACTAGTGAATTTTTATTTGTTGTTTATGGTCCTCATTTGCGGGTGGTCGATTCAGGAGCAACCAAAAATATTGCGACATATCACTTTTCATTCGTAGTGCCTTTATTTTCCAGTAGGTAGAAGAAAAACATACGTGGGAAACAACTCTATTGTTGATGTATTTGGCATAAGAACATACAAATTGGACGTGCGGTAAAGGCACAATATTTATCTTTATAATGTTCTTTATGCTCCAAGAGTTTAGCGGAACCTCCTTTCAGTTGTTAGGCTAATGGACCTCGGTTTCATTTTTCGATTTGAGAGCCATTGCGTTGATATTTGTCATAATATTGCTCTTTGTGGTACTAGTTCTTTTTAAAATGGTTTGATATTTTTGAATGTTAGTAACTCTTTAAATAAAAATGACGCCTATTAATCTTTTGCTTTGTTATCTTCCGATATATGTATTGATTATATGAAAATGGCATGCATAAGACACGATAGAATGAATAGATTGGCTAGAGAAGGCCTTCTATGACCGTATGCCAAAGTTTTTTTTTTCTTTTTCTT
>MKEJ01017341.1:0-12533 GCA_001753735.1 Embelia ribes
ATGGTTTGTGTATGGGTGTGCTCAGTATGGGTATTAGGTCTCAGGTGGAGGGTCAGGTCATTATTAGGCAAGGGATGTCGTTTTCAGACCAATTGATCTGATTAGCATGAGATCTGATATTTGTACCAGGCATGCTAAATTTCCCATATACTATAATTAGTCCATGTATTAGGTGAGTCGCTCCCTATGGTATCAAAGCTATGAAGAATTCTGGAAGTATATTATATAAAGTTAAATCTTGACATTAACTTGAAATTTAGAGAGAAATAAGTAAAAAGGAAAAACAATTTTCTTAAAATTTAGTTTATCTAAAAACAAGAAAAACACGTATTTTATTTAAACCTATGATTAGTCCTTTACATTGAATAAGATAGCTTTTAGAAAAAAAGGGAGGTACAGTCCTAGAAGATGAGAAGGAATTTAATTTATCTAGCATCGTAAAATATAGATTTGTTATTGTGGACAAGTTACAAATTAAACATTTGGATTTCAAATATAAAACTTGTAAGGGCTAGTATTGGCTTTATGAAATATAAGAATTATGGAGAAGAGTTTATACAATTTACAATAATCTAAATATTGCAGCGTCACTATTGCATATCACTTCATAACAACATTTTGAGAAATGGAAAGAACTTCAATCTCATCTAACTTAGAGCATTAACTTAGAGCATTCACGTCACATTAGCTAAAAGTTTATTTTTAACTATTTTAGTCAACAAAAATACCAAAATATCTTAAATACGTAAGATTGATTAAAAATATTACTATTTTGACAATTACTACAGTGATTTTCTAAAATTAACTATTCAATGTAGCATTGCTAAAATAAATTTTCTTTCCTCTCCCTCATTTTTCTCTCATTTTCTCACATTTATTTTTTTATTTTCTTTTCATTTCTCTTTTCCCATTTTTATTTGAAATGTTATAAATTTAAACTCGTCCAATATATTTTTGTATGCTATCACCCATATTAAAACCTACAAAATATACTTAAAAAACGTATCTATATTGACATATATATTTAACGATTTTGTATAACAACTTATTAACAAATTCTTTTGATTCTCGATGTTAATTTTAGATATATACATTAATAATAAAAATAATAATAAGTACAAAATTATAAATGAATTAAAATTATAGTCATTAGGTAAGATAATCAATTTGATGTATGAGATGAACAAATAGTGAATAAGTAAAATAAAAAAAGTGTTATTTTTGAACTAAAATAACAAATATTTTTACCTAAACTGATATGAATGCTCCTACAGATGAAAAGTATGTTAAAAGGTAAGTCGAAGGAGTTATGAAGCTCGGTCACATGGTTCGAATCCCATGGTAAATATGTTCCACTGCTTAATTACCATGTGACGACTTATTTTTAAGTCCATCTTTAGATTATCAGTAGATTTATTTACCTTCCACAAAACATCACTTCAAAATAAGATGTCATCCACATTTTATCATCGCACGAGATTAATTTAATTTTAAGTTGAGAAATTCTTCAACCCCTAGCCCAACTTTTCTGTGTTTAAACCACTTGCAATAATAAATTCATAAGTTGAATATCTTCAAAAATTAACTTGCGGCGAGGCTTTTGTTTTCGAAAGCAATTACAATTAAGTACTAAAATATAATAATTGATAATCGTAAGCGTCAATTACTATCTGTACAATCAAGAGATACTAAGATCAATTATAAGTATAAGAGCAATATTTTAAGATAAATGAAAGAGTATTATTTATTTGCAATTTATAAGTTTTAGTGTAATAGTTTATTTTGCTTAAAAGTTAAATATTGCTTGACTGCTTAACTTTAAAGCTAAACATATTTGATATTCTTGTCTAAATAAAATATAAATTTTAAAATGGATGTATCAATTTTTTTTGAAATAAAAGTTAGACATTGTTTGACTGCCGCTAAACATATTTGATATTTTTGGTTAAATAATATATAAATTTTAAAATAAATGTATCTAATTTTTTTAGAATAAAAATAAATTAATTTATTAACTTTAAAGACTGGAATGAAATGATGGCTTGGATACAATAATTGTGCTTAAGATGTTAATAGTCACGTAATCACATTATCTTTAATTTACAAGGGAAGAGAACAAAATATACTTTTTTTCACATTAAAAACAATTGAAGTATTAAATTCTTGACAAATGACAATTACATGTCCTCTTTTTTCAGAAAGTATTAAACGTCATCGTACCGGTCACTATATTTCCAATTTAAAGCCATCTATAAATACAATTATCTGAGATCATCACAGAGCTAGGGTTAGGGTTTGCACTTCACCATCTCCAAAACCCCCAATCCCATCAACTCCTCTCTCTCTTTCTCTCTGAATCTCTCTGATGGCGTCAAGGGCACCTCAGCAGTCACAGGGTTCGTCTGGATCGAAGCCGGCGCTGAAAAAGCCGCAGTTCGTGAAGGTGGACAATCTCAAGCCGGGGACCTACGGCCACACCCTCACCGCCAAGGTCATATCCGCCACCGCCGTCCCCCAGAGGAAGACCGGCCCCAGCCGCTCCTCCCTCGGACGCGGCGGCGCCGGTCAGGGTCGCATTGCCGAGTGCCTTATCGGAGACGAGACCGGAACCATCCTCTTCACTGCTCGCAATGAGCAAGGTTGCTTTTAATTTGCCCCCACTTTTTTATTATTCTTATTAATTTTTTAAATCTCTGGGTATCCAAGGTGAGATGATGTAGTGTTAGATTTTTAAACCAAGTTGTGCTAAACAGTAACATGTTGTTTATAGGAGTGTATGTTTTGGTATGACTATTTTCGAATTACTAACAATAACAGATTGACCGTAACAGGAGAATTTAAGGGCTGGGCATCACCACCATATTATTCATTTCCATTCCTGAATTTGATCTCTATACATCAAACTCTAAGTCGGAGGTTGGGAAATGGAAAATGGCCACACTAGATCTCCACCTGATTATCCATTTCCTTTCCTAAATTTTAATCTCTTTACTTCAAACTCTAAATTAGATGTTGTGAAATGGAAAATGGCCACATGGAATCTCCTAAATTTAAAAAACGAATTGAGATAAACAATAACTGCCTAGTTCAAGGGATCACTGTAGTCCACTCCTGCACTGAATATTGTTTAGTTTCCTAATATTTGATCTCCAAAATTTAGTACATGGGCTCATTTTGGAGTGTTTTTGTGAGTCCCCCCCAAGAAACACACCCATTATCTTCTTACTGACTAAAGTGTTTTTTTTTTCCTTTTTTTCCAATTCTATGTTTGTAATTTAAAAGATGACATTCTTTCTGGTTAATGAAAAAAGTTGATCCTGTTTATCTAGCATTGTTGATTTAGTTGTGTTGGTTTGGTTTGGTTTATTAGTGTTATATTGTCAATTTTTATTGTGTTTGAATGGTTTATTGCACTCCCATTGTATATAGGCTTGTGTTATCCTTGTTCTCTATATGTTTTTAAAGAGGTGTACTTTTTTTTTGGCAAGTAAGAAAAGTCAATGTTGGTTTTCTAACATTTATTTTTGGTTGTTCTGGGTAGAAGTTGGTTCTACTTTTACATTATAAGTTTTTGTTTTGTATTTGGATGGTTTAGTGTATTTGAATGGTTTGGTATACTCCCTTTGCATATTGGCTAGTGTTGTGCTTGTGAACTACATTATGTTTTATGATGTATTTATTTATTTATTTATTATTATTATTTTTAATATAATAACAGTGGCTGAATCTTGTTTTAAGGAATGCAATCTTATATCTAACCATATTAAAATAAGTGCAATAACAGAAGATGAAAAAAGTTAGGGACTATGCAGGCCCTTTATCTTAATATGGACTATGTGTTTGGATGGCCTTTGTGTTAGATTATCTGTTTGTATCCTTTATTTAGATGGTTTCAGTGACCATACTTCTTTACGTAGGTTAAGGTAGTACTTGAAAAAAACTTGTGAAATTCGCTTCTTTAATTGATTCTGAATCTTGTAGAAAGGCTTTTCTTTTAATTGTGCTTTTGAAGATCATACATTTCCTGATTGCTCGTCCAGGACTTCAGGGAACTTGGTGTGTACGTTGTGTGCATGTCATGAATGGGTGCTAGCTTTCATTTTGATTTAATTCATTGTCATTTTGAAGCATACTATAATTTTGTACTGTGGGTTCTTGTTTCTGTTTTTCTTCAAAATTGTGTTTCAGGTACTTCTGACGCAATTGTTTAGGTGATAGTATTAGGAGGCTCTCAATTTCTGATATGAAACTACTCAATTTTCTTCAGTTAAACAAACTTTTGATGTTCACCAAATGTTTCTTGGCACAGGGGCCTCTGCCACTACTGAATTTTTTAGTCAAAGCATGAAGTTAAGCAAGCAAATAACTGTCTTGTTGGTTGGGCTTAAAGGAATTCTGAACTATCACAAATTTCCGATTAAGCAATTCAGTTATATCCAGCGCCCTTATACTGCTCTTACCAGACATTCTTTTCTAAGCTTGTTGCACTAGTTTTGTGAATAACATAAAGTCTGTTTCTTTTTCTCCCCCACTATCTGATGGTTATTTCGTGGACCTTCCCTATTGTAATTCTTTGTTGTCTTTTGGCTTCAAACTTAGTTTCTGTGGGTGTTTAGTTCTTGGAACTTGTGGCAACTTTTTTTATTTGACACTGTTTTTCTCTTAGCTTCTGATTCTCGTTGATTGACATCGATTAGAGTAACTATTATGTAGTTGCCTCTCTCTTTATTCCTCATAGTCTGCTGCTTGTCAAAATCCCCTTGGAAAAAGACAGACCAAGATTCTTACACTGCCTTTCCGTCTTTCTTCCCTTTTATACTCTAGTACCTGACTATGGGTTTTTCCTGTCTGCAGTTGATCTGATGAAACCAGACTCCACAGTGATCATTCGTAATGCAAAAATTGACATGTTCAAAGGGTCCATGAGGCTAGCTGTTGACAAATGGGGCCGCATAGAGGTGACTACACCCGCACAGTTTGTGGTGAAGGAGGACAACAATCTCTCTCTGGTCGAGTACGAATTGGTCAACGTTGTTGATGAATGAGTGGATATCTTTGAAAGAGAGTTTTAGGTTCTTACAAACTCTGTTTTTATGCTTTTGCATTAACTTGGAATGTGGCTGAGATTATTTTGCTTAAGGGGTTGGGTATAGATGTCTCATTAAGCATCGTATTAAGGTTTGCGGGGTTGTCAACTTTTAGGGTAGTATTAATGGTGCCCTAGCTGCTTTGTGAAGAGGTTTGTGCATTCTACTAAATAGTTAATCATCATCTCTGATGGTTTTCGTTTTGCTATCGATCAATCAATGTGCATCCATGCGTTGTGGTCCTTTGCTTTGTGATTGTGATTGTGATGTTTTATGTTTCTTTCTGTTTCTTGCTATTTTTTTAATTATTACGTTCATCATTACTAGGTGATCTGCATTTTAGCTTAGATAATTTGGCAATTGCTAGTAAAAAGGAGGATGCAAGAAATCGTTGGTCATGCATGGTAAGTCATCATTGAGAAGTACATATCCATTACTTTTGAGGGAACTCTATTTCATTTAATTATAAGCTGGTGTTGCGAATAGTATCTATGTTTTCCGCGTCGCATTAGGTTGAAGTAAATATTTATTTAGAGAAAACAAGCCAAATTGCTACTTTTTGCTCTTCAATATTTCAATGATAATTGTATCTGCTTTGCACCTTTCCATATGATCCGAGAGAATCACAATTATTATTTGGCATATTTATAATAAAGGAATTATTTATGCTGAATGTGCATGTATCGGAGGGACTAGCTCCTGAGGTCTTTGATTTCCTTGTTTTGGACCTGTTTCTGGTTTTTATTGTCAGTTTGTTTTGATTTCTAATAATTCTGCACTGTTAGGAGTTCGTTTTGTGTAACAATTGTACACTTTAAGTTTAGAAATTAGTCTTGTGATGTGAATAGGTCTGAAAAGATTTGATAGCTTACTGATTCAGTTGCTATGTTGGATTTTATAGGAGGAAAGAAAAATATAATAGTAATAGTTTACATCTTTGCCGATAATTGTCGATGGTTGTAGGTGTTAAGTTTGGGTACTTACGCACAACTCACGACGGGTTTATTACCTCGGACTCAACAATCTGATAAACAGCATGAAATCAAATGGTGGTGCCATCTTAGGTCCTTGACAAAAATAACAAGACTTGAAGTAAATAGGTGATTCTATTGATACCATACGTTTTATTTCTGTTATTCCATTATATTGGCACCATATTTGTGGAGTCGAAAACTCATTTGACATCATACTATTTATTCTTGATTTAAATTAGTATTATCAACACCATAAAAATTTTACTTAGCACCACACCAAAATACTCGTATTCTCTCTCAATATTTCATCTTCTTTATTTAACTAAAAATTTCAAAATTTTTTTTAAAAAAATTCTAAACTTCATCTTAAATCTCTAATAATACTAAATTTTTTTAATAAAATTTGTAATTAACATTTCTTCTCTATTCAATTTCAAACATAATCTTTTTTTACTCTCTCTCTGTCTCTAAATTCATCTTTTATACATAAAACTCACTTATATATACAATTTTTTAACTATCTTAATTTTATCAATCAAACTTAAAAGTATATAATTATATCTCAATTTATGTATGAAAGTAGATGTATTTGATTTTAAATGGTTGGAACAAATCATTTGAAATCCTATTTTACGGTACCACAATTAACTTTGTGAAATATGATACAACAATATACCATTCAACTTTCACATATTCGATTGTAGCAAAAAGTGATTGATTGCATAGCATAATGATCGATTTTATGAAAGTCCAAAAAATCTACAAGAATCGGCATCTATACAGTTGAACATAATGATCAACTTTGTTCCTACAATACATTTTCAAAAATAAACAAATACATGAAGTCGATAGCAAAAAAATATAGTACCAATAGAATCACTCGATACTTGAGCTTAAAACACAGTATGGCAAGTAAAAGTTTGGCTTGTGGAGCTTATCACCTTTATGCATCAAGCATTCTCTTATCATGCATGTGCAAACATCTTTGCCCAAGCTTTTCAACACTCCTCATACATCATCATTGCGATCTGATTAAATAAAATGAATCCGTATGGCCCTATATATCTAAAGTAGATGGAAGTAAACATTTCTAAAGAAGACTGTAGTTGAAAAGAGTATTAATAACAGTGTAGCTAAAGGAGTTAAAAAAAATTTCAATAGTGTCACTAAATAGGTCTCTATATATATTTGGAGAATTATTTAATTATCCGAACTCAAAAACCACTATGCAACAATCTCTAAATTTAGACCCCATATCTCAATATAGCTAGCGGAGGGTATAAATCAATAAATTTAGAGATCGAAAGCTAAATTTTAGCTATAGTCTCTAAATATATTTAGACAATTACACCCAGATAAAGTTTCATATTTTCATTCTATGGAGTGATATTTTGATTTATTTGTTTTATACTATAATAAAATAAAAAAATAAATGATATATCATTATACTTTAGAGAGAATTTATATCATATATTATAAGTTATCTTAATAATACGTCAATATGAAATTAATAGCTAGATTAGTAAATATTATTATTTTAATATAAAATATAATATCTATACATTATTGGCAAATATTATGATAAAATATGTGTATAAATTAATTTAAATATATATAATTGTATGTTTTTTAAACTTTATCTCATAATATATTAAGTCTATACTTAATACTATATTGATTATTATAATATATTACTAGACTCAACTATCTAAAAGATGAATAGCAAATAAATGATCTATTTTTTAATGTAATTTATTTAAATCTGTCTATAATCTAAAAAATATTTATAACATTTATGTAATATAGATTATACTAAAAAATATAAGATAATTATTTTAATAGATAGGTAATATATGCGATAAATTATATTTCTGTATTTATTATCTAATTAATTTTAAAACTATGCATATTACATAGTTAATTTTACTTAAATGTTTTAAAGTTATATAATATATTAATATCATATTATGTAGTATATAAAAAAAAAAATACAATTTTCATTAAACTATAATTCTTTGTGATTAAGAGACCCAACATAGAGACACTGCTGCGAGAATACCTTACTCATTGAGTCTCTGTATCCTAATATCCAAAATATAGAGATCCACATTTTTGTTTTAAACAAGTTTATTGATATGCCATATGGGTTTCTCAAGAATTTAAGTCTATCATCTTAGTCAAATGAAAACCACAATATTCACCAGTCACCCATGCAGGTTGTTAGCATCAAGAGTTGAAACTACAATATAAAATGCAGACGCACCTAAATTTGAGATCTTATATTTCCCCAGCTTGAGTATTAACCAACAATTTACATCCCACATTTTAAAATAGTTTACAAGATTTTCGGCCTGAATTAGGCCATATTTTCCAGAAATTGAATTAAAGTAATCAATTAATTTTCTCAAGGAAGTATCTGCCAACAATTTACATTTTCGTATCGTATTTCATGTTTTCTCATGGGATATCATGACACGAATGAAAAGTGATACATTGTTGTGTGGAGAAGTGGAATGACCGTTCCCACCTTCAACAAATAGTAATCTTGCCTAGAATAGCTACTCTGTGTATGTGTATATATATATATCCAATTAGTGGCAGATCCATGATTTCCCTTTAGGGCTAACCCTCTTAGGATCTATACAGGTGCTTGTCATCTTCTTTTCCACGGGAGCCCGCATCGCCGGGGAAAATTAAACTCCAATCATTCGAGATACAGTCTCATATACGAAAAATGCAATTCATGAAAATGCAATTACGAAATTACGGGGTGGTTCGAAATAAAAGAATGTACTTAAAGAGTCCAACCGTCATGGTGAGGAGCTGCAGGGGGAGAGAGAGGGGACATGTACCGTACAAGAGTATTACTTTCCTTAGCAAATATTTTCACCCTTATTTGAAATATTGTAATACTTATTTAATATGTTATCATTTCACTTTTTTGTCAATATATCATCACTTTTGTTAATAAGTTATCACCTTATTTCAAAATATTATCACCTTTATGTTGGAATTTTTAAAAATTCCATTACCGTTGGGTTTATTTTTCCAACAAGCTATTAAACAAGCCAAAATAATTATCGGGTGTGAATAGTGTACGACTTCAAAGTGATATTATTTAGACGCGCACAATTAGGAAAAGATGGAAAAACAATTAAATTACTCACATTGAAAAGCACTAGATATTGAATCCATTTTTTTTATTTAAAATAAAATAAATTTAATGGCCTAACACACAAATGCAATGAGTAGGGTATATATATAATACAAAGCCTTGACTTTGCATGCATGTATTTCCTATGCATGTGAAAGTGTGTGTTCAATGTGTATGTGGGCCTTTGTGCTGGCCCAATTTGTTCTAAAACGGTTTTAAGCGGAAAAACACAACAATTCCTAAAATGGCGAGTAGCACCCATAATTTGCAACTATTCACCCTTGCACCCGAAGGATTGGAAAATGTGACTGTTGGAGAAATCCTTTCACTTCTATAAATACCAATGATCTCTCAACATTTTGAATATATTATATTTTCATCCAAAATCTGAAAAAATATACTTGCACATACTGCATATTTTTTCATAACATTTTAGAGAGTCGTAGAGAGTATCGTGTTGCGAAAGGAGCGATTGGAGTTCGGAGAGTTACTTCCTGAACTTGCGAGAAGGTCGTTGTACCCTGGGAATCCGTTATCCACGACAGCCTGAAACCGAGAGAGAGCCCGAGCAATAAGGATTTAAGAGGATAGTGTGATACACTGATCTCGTCCTGGATTACATCCGAAATCGTTGCATTTGTGATTCTCCTGCAACGTTCTTTATGAATCATATCATTGCCAAGACTGGAAAGCTTGACAAGTAAGTTATATTTTTCAGTATAATATTTCTAATTTATTGCGAGATTATTGTACTACGGAACCAACAATCTTAAAAACTCCAATCGGTCCTTTCGCAATATGATATTCTTTAATTTCCAGTTTATTGCGAGATTATTGTATTATGGAACCAATACTTTATGCAATATGTTGCATTTATATATAATACAAGTCTTGTATAGAAATTTTCACCGAGAGAGAGCGCGAGGGTGCCAACTTCTGCAGCGGGGGCTTTGTTGGGGTTTTGCGGAGATTATTCTATGG
Organism: Embelia ribes; assembly: GCA_001753735.1. NCBI lineage: Eukaryota > Viridiplantae > Streptophyta > Magnoliopsida > Ericales > Primulaceae > Embelia > Embelia ribes. The sequence goes on from MKEJ01017341.1 coordinate 10,197, forward strand.
CTGAGTTTGGCAATCCACTTAAATTAGCTGGTTTGTAGGTTGTTGTTGGGATATATAATTTTAATTGAAAGTTAAAAAGTAAAATTTTAAAATTTAAATTAGTATTAAAAATTATATACGTTCTTGACTTTTTTTGTCTAGTTCTTATCTCTAAAAATTATAAGGGATAAGAGTAAAAATATAGCTACTCTTGTAATGAATAGACGCCAAAAAATAAAGTGATTAATAATTGTTTGAAGAGCTAAAAAAGAAAAATGCGTCTATAATTTGTGGACGAAGAGAGTATCCTTTATGCTAAAGGTAGTTATCGAAACATTTAAGCAATTCAACTCATTTATTATTTAAGTTGGTTTTTCCATTGTAGACAAAATAGGTTAGACGGGGTGAGTATTTTGATAAGCAGTATAATATTTGGTAAAATTAGTGTTATTTCATATATAAAAAAAAAAGAAGAAGAAAAGAAAATAAGCATGTATTTAGAATGTAATAAATATAATTAATATTATTTTGGCAATTAATATTCAGAAAAAACAAAATCAGGTTTTGAAAGAACACCTAACAAGGCAGCTTCTAAAGGCATTCATAGAAAAAACGGGTATTAAAAGAAGGTGCTTTATACTTCATTCCAAAATAATAATAATAATAATAAGCTAAAAGAAAAAAAATAGAAAAAGGGTGCAATAAAATTAGCCAAAATGTTAAAGTTAATTGATTGAATTAGAACGTTGCTCATATAGAGCTTCTCTTTCTTTCTCTAATCGGTGCTATCTCCTTGTCCACCCCCAAAAACCTTATTCATTGACGTGGTGTTGATATGTTATAAAAAAAAATTATTATTTTGTGTTACACCACATTTAGTATAATGGAATTGGATTAAATTTCCAAATAGCAAGGATAAGTAATTGCATTGAGTTTTAGGTTGCCCATTATGATAGCAATAAGCCGGTATTTCTTTAAAATGATCTACAGGTCTTCCACTTGTGTTTTGTAGTTCTTGTGAATAAACTTACTGGTGTAAATATATATTTGTATTAAAATCCTAAATTTTTACAAATAAATAATTAGGATTGTAATACAAATATATTTGGGTGAGTGTTAGTGTATGCATATAGTTGGTTGAGCATATTACCATAACGTTATGAAGTACATGACCGAGTCTGTATGTATTTGCTTCGTCACATATACTACATATGAATATATATTGGATTGTATTGTAAAACACCAAAAATACATCTGCTAATACTCTTCCTGAATTTATCAAAACACAAAGCATGAATTAGAATATGCAATGTCATATGGTAAACACCATTTGCTGCAAAAATAATAAAAATGGCAATTTGACGATATATTTGGCTCAAGCATAAAAGGCCAACCCAAATTCAAATTGTTGACTTTAGCAAAGTTATACACAGGGAAAATTCCAAAATCTACATTAAATAGATGACAACTTGACTTCTATTTGTACATATACTTTAATTGCAACGCTAATAATCCCCACATTTTAAATAGGTGACACATTTAGTCTCGTTGATGAGAAAAGTTATCGTAAATAATGAGAAACAAGTCATATGATCTATTATAACTCATCCGAGAGTAAATTAATTTTTTTACAATCATTCATGTTGTCATCATCTTCAAATTTGAGCATGTGAAAGTTTTCAACATTAGGAAAAGATTACAAATGCACCAAATATGTCACTGTTATTAAAATTTGTCCAATCTGTAGGACTGTGGGTTATCGAAATTCAGGATCTTTATTGTTTCAATTCGAAATACAGCGACCAAATAGAGCTTCTGTGAAAACAATAGGGACCTTTCACGTATTTCACCCAAGAAAAAGCGCGACTTTTAACCCGGAACCTTCTTTCCTTTTTTTTTTTTTTTACACCTAGACCCCCCCCTTTTCACAGGTGTCACCCCATATGCTATTTGCACACAAGCCCTTCTGTGTTCTGTTATCACCACCAACAGAATTATCACCTGTTGAGACACACCGCCAGGTGCTTTCCAGACCATACATATACATATACATATAGAGAGAGAGTGTATCTAAAATGGCGAAAGAGAAGAAGATGCTCATCGGTTTAGCTTGCAACTGCCATGGCGGAGAGCACAAATTCCTCCTCTTCTCTCTCCTCTCCCTCTTCTCTCTCCTCGCTGTCCTCCCGTTCCTCCCAATCTCTCCCAAAATCTCTCTTTTCTTTCTCTCCAACTACACCGTCGAAATTTATCCGCCGCCTCCGCCGCTACTGACCGAGGAGGTCCTCCCCAGCGGTGTAATCAAGAGCCGGTTCCACCCCTACGGCTCCACCGCCTACGCCTTCATCCTCATGTCCG